>CANNZV010001730.1:0-132551 GCA_947561585.1 Caprella mutica
CTAACAATCCAATCCTACATTGCCTCTTTTGTTGAGTACTTGCTCCCTTGTTCTAATAGTTTGCAATTATCTCGTTGGAAAAAGATGATTTTCTTGCATAACTTAGCACAATCTCATGCTTGAAGTGTTACAACTTCTTTCCTCATATCTCTGGGCATCAAGTGAGAGACTCTCATGACTTGATTGCCTTGTTCTCTGGTCTTAAGCCCCATTGAGCATTTCTGACCGTTTCATTTGAAACATTACATCAGGACTGTTTTGACGTAAGACTAATGACAGCCTTGTCAAAAATGGAGGCACTAGTGTCATTTAGCTGCCTTATGACCTGCCTGCGTATTTTTCGCATATTTCGAGGGGAAATTGTTTTTCTCGTACCCTCATCTCTCCTTGGGTTTGTGTCGGGATTTTCCACAAAAGAAACTCTTGTTCTCTTAACCCTTCCAAATTCATTAGCTAAATATAGAAGAGTCATCCCTTCTGCAGGACCTGTTACAATTTTTACCCTCTCGGTAGAAGTTAATCACCAATTTTTTGGCCATTTCACAGAGCTGCAATAAAGCGATGGACAGTTGAAATGCCTTCAAAATACACAAACGTTCATAACTTTCCAATTTTCGAATGGATTCAAAAAATATTTCAGCAAGATACTAACATAGAAGCAATCTTCCAGTGACCAAAGTTTCACTACTGTACAATCAATATTATTAAAATTATTCACAAAATAGTGATCTGCAATAAAGCGATGGACGCAGTTTAGGTAGTATCAAATTTTGGTTTCATATTTCGATTTTTAGTAGATTAATTAATAATAATAAACAAAAAGATAGATAGCTGAAATAGAAAGACGGTATCCAACATACAACTATTGGTCATAAAATTCATTGTCAGGTCGATGTTTTCCACCTTTCTCCTGATGATGAATAAAAATCTTTCTATTCGAAAGTTTGAAACCAGATAAAACCTTCAACGTTGAGTTTGAATAACCTCATAATAATAAAGAACACTTTACAAATTATTTCTATATACAGTATGGCCACAAAAATGTTTCTGCTTTTTCAAATACTTGTAAATCATTATCCAATGGACGAAAAAGCTGTATCTTGGTCTCTTTTTCTCCGCCTCTTATTTTACTATTAACTGGTAAAAACAATTTTGAACTGATTGAAATAGTTTAAGAACAGGTAAGCAAAGAGTGAAGGTGATTATTTTTGTCATTGCGCGAAGGTTATTCTTAGAGCTAACTCCGTGATTTTACTTACTAAAAGGCAGTGAATAAAAGAAAAAAAATTATAATGGTAGACATTTTAAAACAGGGTGCTTGAACTTCTTCCTTGGAAAATATTTGGAAATAGAAATAGAAACGTGCCTTAACCATGCAATGAACAAGCAAAGAACGAATATTCTGAGTGAAAACTTCGATGAGATCAAAATGTAACTGAAGTTGTTCTATTTTCAAATAGTTTACAAGGAAGAAGTGTAAGCATCCTGTATTAAAATGTCTTCCAATATATTTTTTTCCTTATATTCACTGCCTTTTAGGTAGTAAAATCACAGAGTTAGCTCTAAGAATAACCTTCGCGCAATGACAAAAATAATCACCCTCACTCTTTGCTTTTAAACTATGTCCATCAGTTCAAAATTGTTTTTACCAGTTAATAGTACAATAATAGACGAAGAAAAAGAGACCAAGATACAGTTTTTCGTCCATTGGCTAACGATTTATAAGTATTTGAAAAAGCGGAAACATTTTTGTGGCCCATATACTGTATATTTTACGTGGCCCGACAGTTGGGCCCAAGGCAATTGGGCCTAGGACAATTGGGCCCCAAGACAATTGGGCCGCATGACAATTGGGCCCACGAAAATTGGGCCCCGTGACAATTATATTATTTTTCATTTTTTTTTTCAGAGTTTACTGTTTAACTTAATTACAGACCCTTGCTACTGTAATAACTAAGTTTGTGATAATATGCGTTATGTATAAAAATATAGTATTGATCATATTCAAAATGAAGAATATTCCTTACATGATAAAAATATTCTCGCTATGAAAAATGATTATATTTTAGTAGAACAATTTCTTTTCAGGAATTAATACTATTATTCTAATTTTCTGTTCTGAGATAGGTCATGTGAGCAAAAAATTTCCTAGTTATACTATCTCTATATAGTGAACTCTTGTGAAGTGAATGAGTTAGGATGTAGCCAAAAGAAAATAAGAATGTAGCTTTTTTAGATAAAGAAACAATAGAAAATAAGGATGTAAGTATTTTAGACATGCCGGAATTATTGGAACAAACAAATTGAATTAAAGTTAACGTGAATTATTTAAATACTGTTCAGTGTTCAATATTGAAGAGTTTTATCAATTATTATTACAAAATGTATTCTCATAATCTCATTTTATCCAAACAACTATTCAATGGAACGTTTAACCTTTAAAATTTACCCCTTTTTTACCAAATATTTGTCTTTGTCAGACGATGGATCCATTGGATCCATATGTCATGATTTAAAATAATACAACTTATTAAAGACTTCAAAGGTTTTCATCACATTGAAACATGAGATTAGCATCCAAATGTGATTTAAGGTACCTGCTAATATATACCTTATCAAGTATGAATCGAATTAAAAAAATATGAACATATTTATAGAGAATATAAAGCATATTTCAAAGATAATATTGTCACTTCCCTAGTAAAAACAAGGTAACATTTCTTTTCTGTGCTTAATTGTTTTGAGGCCCAATTGTCGTGGGCCCAATTGTCTGGGGCCCAATTGTCGTTGGGCCCAATTGTCCTGGGCCTAATTGTCTTGGGCCCAATTGTCGGCGGGCCCAATTGTCGGGGCCCAATTGTCGGTGCACCATATTTTATAGCTCTTTTCATATATTTTTATTCGATCTCGTCATATAGGTGAAAACATATAAAAATTATAAAGGTACAATAATAATACATCAAAGCAGAATATAGGACAAAAGTAGTAAACTTCGTTACAGAAATTCCACTAATTTAATTATATAAAAAGTGTAAAAGAATCAAGAATCTGATATTCATTATATTACCCAACTCCCATTAAATTAATTAATTAAATAACTTAAACAGATGAGTGACTGTGTTCTCATAGTTTGCCAAACTAATGTCCACACACAGTATAAACAATTTAATTTTAAATATGATTAGGCTTGTGACAATTATGCATTTAAAATCATAGATATTAAGAATATCATAGACAAAACTGAATGAAATGGTATCGAATACTATATACCGCTGGTTTAGAACGATTCAATACTCTTTAATTCTCTCCGTCTATAATATTTTCAGGATCTATGATTTTAAATGCATATTGTCACAACCCTAGTGATAATATATTATGTTACACTTTGTTTATTTCAATTTAATGAAATGAAGTCATCTAACGAAATAAATGAAGTTTAATAGTTGGTATCTTTACCTCTTATAACGAAAACACGAAGTTAAAATTAATTACAGGTTTCATTATCATCAACACAGGATGCTACTTAATGATAAACTTTTAATTAGCTGATTGCTTCGAGTGTAAAAAACATTGAAAAATATTTCCGTCATGCCTTCCTAGAAATTATGGTGGGGCGATGGGAGATTAAAAACTCCTCTTAATCTTCTATGGCCCCACCATAACTTTTGGGATGTCAAAGTTAATTTGTAGTTACAAGAAATCTAATAGTTGGAGTAAAAGATTTCATAGCATTATCGAAGATGATCAGTGGAAATAACTAACTAAAATGCGAGTATAATGAGTATTTGCCTACCATAATCTACGATGTTATGAGAAAAGTTATCATTTCGGATTTATCGCAGAGAATCGCAACTAAAATTTCCGATAATCATATAAGGTATCGCACTACTTGAAAATGAGATGTAAAGTTCACATAAATAATCAATGTTATATATTAATATAAATAATCAATGTTATATATTAATATAAATAATCAATGTTATATATTAATATATATAATCAATGTTAGATATCTTATTGATAGATAGATAATTAATTTTCTCTTACATAATCTTTGATTAGTACAACGTCTATAATCTTACAAGGTAAGCCAAGCTATCGTATAGTTATGACTGGGGTTGTGACAATATGTTTTTAAAATTAAAGATTATAAAAATATCATAGATGAAATGAAGTGGTATCGAATACTTTGTACAGCTGGTTCAGAACCGTTCAAAACTGTTTAATTCTCTTCGTTTATAATATTTTTGGGATCTATGAAAGCAAATTAAAAGCATATTGTCACAACCCCAATAGTTTCATAGAAGAATAATCTTCTATGTTATTTCTAACTTTTTTCCGTGTTTCAAAAATAGTAACATGTTCTTCTGGTCCCACTTGACAGGAGATGCCTCACGGTGTCATGGTATATATTTTTAGACTAATTGCCCCACATGGGACAAAATGGATCCACATGTCACCCTTCTTACCCTCGCTACTTGTTTCTAGGTTTCCTATACCTATTGAGAACTTCAGGTGATTAAATAAAAATACTACTGTAATTACAATATGTGTTTCATATTATTTCATTACTATCCTATTTATTACTGAAGACACAAAAAGAAAATAGGTACAGCATGCTGCAATTAATAACAATATGAAATAATAATTAAACATATTAGATTATAAATTACAGGATAAAACATAGTTTACAATTCTTATAGTTAACAATAATTCAGTATTTAAATCATCCGAAAATAAATAATAAAGCATGGAAGCTAGTTTTAAAGATGTTAGTATTTTTTATTCAATTTCTAGATTTATTGTCTTTCAAGTCATACTCGTGTAAGTGACTTCATATGTACTAGAGTGACTATACCTTCAACAAGTGCAATAACAGATGTCAGAGTGAGTGCAGCTGTAAGTTGAATCTATCATGATGACAGAACGATAAATTACCTGACTCTTCCTTCCTAGTAGATTATTATTAGCTAATAATATTTGACTGTGAAGGAGCACATTTCATTAAAAAACTGAAACACTAACTAGATGATGCAGGTATGGGATGGTGGACAGAAAATTTCTGTCACGGAATTATAAATGACCTCTCAACATAAATGGCCGTAATGTAGTTAGTTGTATCCGCTAGTTTGTTGTACTTGCATACTTCATGATTGTTCAATGAACAGGCAGGGGGGTTGTAACTGATAAGTTTTACTGATACCAAAGTCCAATTCCGAGACCGAATTTCCGCTAAAATCTCATATTAAATAAATGTCAAAACATGTCAAAATTACTTACATATGTCGAAATTACTAATGTAATATTACAATGGTTATTAAAGTTATCCGCTTTTAATAAAAGCTTTACACATTTTAAAACCCATAATTTCAACTTTTTCTATTATTGTTCTTTAAATGAAATCCTCATAAAACGCCACTAATTTTTCCTTGAAACATATGGGATATCTATATATGACACTTACAAATGGCAAAAAAATTATAAATTCTATTCGTAAAACTCATATTGTTTATAGAAACTAAATACAGTAAAATCTTTCATTGAAATAATAGAATATTTATAGGAAAATTTATTAATATTGAAAGATATCAAAACTCACGCAAAATTTATTAGAATTGATAGGTATCAAAATACAAAAAGGTGTACTTACAGTGTTTTTTTTCTTTTTGAAAGACTTTGAGCCCCAACTAGGAATATTTGGAATAAGAATTTAGAAGAAACAAATATATTTTCTTGAAGATAAGGCTTGGTACTTACATTTCATATAATACAAACTTATTTGAAATTCATTGAACACACTTCTAAAGGCTATCTACAAAATGTGTGGAAAATGGTCGCCAGAATCCTATAGGCAAAGTCTTGAGCACTTCAAGACGCTCTTCGATCGTCACTCTCTCAATTATTGCTGCGTCATAATTTGCAGAGTTGAATCCATATGGTATTGGTGAATGAAACTATAAAAATGACAAAAAAAGTAATGATATTTGTTGCGATTGTGGACGGAAAATTCTACTGTCTAAGCATTCATCGATGACGACGGTCTTTGTGACTCTGTTAATGGTTCCTATAATATGGCTTTGATGAGAGACAAAGTGAGGCAAACTTTTTTGAGCCACTGCTATATGATGCAAACTCTGCTGGATGCTAGAGGGTGCTCAATCTCATTGTATAAGAGTGGTTGAGCAGTTCTTGAAGAAAAATTCCAAGGACGAGTTACCAGAAGAGACACTGAGATCTCCTGGCCAGCACTCAATAAGTACTCAATCCTCTTGATTCCATTTCTGGGCTACAACACAAAATATTTTTTATTCGGAAGAACTTCAATCCATTCATGATATAATAAAATTTAGTGTGTGAAGCTGTTTGGTGCAAATTATGACGCAGAAACAATTGGGAAGGTGACGAAGACTCGAAAAGTGTCTTGAAGCGCGCAAGACTTTGACTACAGGATTCCGGCGGCAATTTTCAACACCTTCTGTAGATAGCCTTTAGATGTATTTTCAATGAGTTTCAAATAAGTTTTTATCACATAAAAAGTAAGTACCAAGCCTTATCTTCAAGAAAATATATTTGTTTCATCTAAATTCTCATTTCAAATATTCCTAGTGGGGGCTCAAAGTCTTGCAAAAGAAAAGAAAACACACTGTACAACTAACAAATAAATTAATATTAAAAGGCTATATTTTGTTGTATTATCGATTACTACAAGAATGAATATGCCGCATGTTAAAAATCTTGTGAATACCTGCGCATTCATGAATCAATTTATTTGTTTGTGTAATTTTGGTACGAGGCGGAAAATAATATGGAGTCGGTCTCAGGTGATCGAAGTTGGTCGTGTGAATTAGGTGAGAAGCTTATGCTCAGGTCCGCCGAGAGGTAGGCAAAGCAGAATTGATGGGTCAGTATGTTTTCTTTCGTTTGACACTCAAACAGGTCGGTGGTGGGGTCATCCGGAGTGGTTGATGGATGAGCAGTGACCGTACTATAACCGTAAAAGGGTGAGGACGAGGAGCGTCTATTCAATTGAGGGATGTTTGTTGTAGTTGGTAACTGAAGGATACTAATTGTCCTCAGCTGGTGCCAAAGATCTAGCAATAACTTAAGTGCACATGTAGATTGCTTGGGGTCTGTTAAGGGATATGTTTGTTAACTAGAAATGGGAAATGGCATGGAAGAAGTTGGATTGGAAGAGCTGCCTCATTTGGAGGGGTACCAAAAACTAGGACGTAACGAGGAAGCTGGTTTGAAATGGAGAATCAAGAGGAAGATTTCTTTCGCCTCGCTTTGAAGATCACCCACTTCGCTATTAAGCGTGAGCTGGAAGACATCTTGAAGTATGCTTTGTTTGGAGATCGGCATTTTTAATGGTTTGGATAGAGGCTATTGCTGTGGGGTATGCGTTTGGGAACTTCACATTTTAAAGTCAATTTGGCACAATTGAGGAATGAATTGGCAAATGTGAAAATTAAAAAGACAGAAGAGAAAATCAAGATGACAGATGTGAAACTGGTATACTAGACAATAATTAATCACTTGAAATGATAAAAGACATTTCTTTGAATAAAATCCAAATCATATTGTTGACTATTGCAAATTAACAATCTTCTCCACCGGACAATAAAGCACCGGACTCTACCTTATTAACGGTGTGATATTCATAAAAATCTTCGATTATTTTAGTTGATTGTCCCTTTTGCTATTTTCATTTCTACCAACTTGACTAGGAAATGTATAGGCCGTAAAAATTAATTTGATTTGCTATATACAGTATACCCTCTGTCTTTCCACGTATTTACTCTCTGTACAGTGAACACTGTTAAGCATAAACAGTACGTAAATATCATATGACAAAAGGATAGCTTATACCTTTAGTTTAGTAGTATAATTATAAAAAAACATGTATTTCCTGAATTTTAATGTCACAAGTGTGTTAGAGTCGAGGTTATAGTTCACATATGTTCAACTCGTTAAAATGGCTACATGTGGCATTGAGCAGTACGTCATCGCTTTTTGTCCTCTAGAAGCTCTGTGATTGGGTGGTGTAATTTTTGACATCGAACTTAAAGTGAAAATACTTTTCACTTGGTTTTTATTATTGATCTTCAATTATTAAGGGAAATCTAGAAAAAAAAGTTTAAAAAAATAACTTAAATAAGGAAATACGTTTCTGAAATCGAAGTAAACAAGATTCACCTGCATAGCGTTGATGGATGCAGAAAAGCTATTTCACAACTAAGACGTAAATAACCGGCAAATGGTCTTTTTCGTAATTGAAAGATGAAAATAAAGGATTGGTGATTTATAAGTTCGTATAATTTAAAAAAGTTTAACTTTTTTCGTCTGCTCTTTATTTTGGAAAAAAATTAGAACTAAATGCAAGAAAGTGTAACATTAACCTTATATCGGTCAATAGACAGATTCTGACATTAAGTTAAAGGGACTAAATATGATCACAAGAATGATAAGGGATAAAATAAATTTCTTTCACGTATAATTACATAAAATATCATAAATTTAATTGACCAATAACCTAAAATCAATTGAAGAAAGCATTGAAAATAAGACAAAACTAAAGTAGAAGTCAAGCAACAAGTAACTTTATTTTCATACAAAATTGTGTTAATAGAACAGAAGCTCCAAGCCAATTATTAGAGGTATAACCAACTTAAAAGGGAAGGTATGTATCACGGAATACCCATCTTTTAAAGAGGGTAATTTTAAACTCAACATTGAAGGTATTTCTTAGTAATGGATAATGGAGCTATCCAATACAAAGATGTATAAGTAAATTCATTATCATTTTTCTATTCGAAAGATCGATTACTAAGTAAAACTCTCCAAAGTTGAGTTTGAAATTACCCTCTTGAAAATATAAAATATTGAGTATATGGCAGATTCGAGCAGAGGATATTGAGTATATGGCGGGTTAAAACGTAGGATATTGAGTATATGGCGGGTTAAAACGTAGGATATTGAGTATATGGTGGGTTAGAGCGGAGAATATTGAGTATAGGGCTGGTTAAAGCGGAGAATATTGAGTATAGGGCGGGTTAAAGCGGAGAATATTGAGTATAGGGCGGGTTAAAGCGGAGAATATTGAGTATAGGGCGGGTTAAAGCGGAGAATATTGAGTATAGGGCTGGTTAAAGCGGAGAATATTGAGTATAGGGCGGGTTAAAGCGGAGAATATTGAGTATAGGGCGGGTTAAAGCGGAGAATATTGAGTATAGGGCGGGTTAAAGCGGAGAATATTGAGTATATGGCGGGTTAGAGCGCGGAGAATATTGAGTATAGGGCGGATTAGAGCGGAGGATATTGAGTATATGGCGGGTTAAAGCGTAGGATATTGAGTATAGGGCGGGTTAAAGCGGAGAATATTGAGTATATGGCGGGTTAGAGCGGAGAATATTGAGTATAGGGCGGATTAGAGCGGAGGATATTGAGCATAGGGCAGGTTAGAGCGGAGAATATTGAGCATAGGGCGGATTAGAGCGGAGAATATTGAGCATAGGGCGGGTTAGAGCGGAGAATATTGAGTATAGGGCGGGTTAGAGCGGAGAATATTGAGTATAGGGCGGGTTATAGCGGAGAATATTGAGTATAGGGCCGGTTAGAGTGGAGAATATTGAGTATAGGGCAGGTTAGAGTGGAGAATATTGAGTATAGGGCGGGTTAGAGTGGAGAATATTGAGTATAGGGCGGGTTAGAGCGGAGAATATTGAGTATAGGGCGGGTTAGAGTGGAGAATATTGAGTATATGGCGGGTTAGAGCGGAGAATATTGAGTATAGGGCGGGTTAGAGCGGAGAATATTGAGTATAGGGCGGGTTAGAGTGGAGAATATTGAGTATAGGGCGGGTTAGAGCGGAGAATATTGAGTATAGAGCAGGTTAAAGTGGAGAATATTGAGTATAGGGCGGGTTAGAGTGGAGAATATTGAGTATAGGGCGGGTTAGAGTGGAGAATATTGAGTATAGGGCGGGTTAGAGCGGAGAATATTGAGTATAGGGCCGGTTAGAGTGGAGAATATTGAGTATAGGGCAGGTTAGAGTGGAGAATATTGAGTATAGGGCGGGTTAGAGTGGAGAATATTGAGTATAGGGCGGGTTAGAGTGGAGAATATTGAGTATTGGGCGGGTTAGAGCGGAGAATATTGAGTATAGGGCGGGTTAGAGTGGAGAATATTGAGTATAGGGCGGGTTAGAGTGGAGAATATTGAGTATAGAGCAGGTTAGAGCGGAGAATATTGAGTATAGGGCGAATTAGAGCAGAGAATATTTACCCAAAGATCGAGAGATGCGTGGAAAATAGTGTAGACCACTTGTGTAGATCCATTGGAAGGAGATTCTGCGGACCATCTAGTCACCATAGCTACGTACTTTGCGAGCCAAGGATCCGTAGAAAATAAGGTGCACAAAATGGAAGAATTGTTCTTATTCACCAAATCATATGCTAATTTTTCTAAAAATCTGTTTTAAAATGATAGAATAATAATTGGAAGTTGGAATATAGGTACACTTTATTCAGATACAAAATTTAGCAATATAAAAGAAAATTGATTCAGACATCAAAGTAGTTAGAATTCCTTGGTAAATATGATTACAATCTAAGTAGAATTTTTTACACAAGTTAAGACAATAAAATATTTGACCTGATGAACAGAATACCAAAACTTATGGAATCAAATACCGATTGAAATCAAAATTGGATCTATCAGAACTAATTTTAAGAATTTTGGTTTAAAGTTCTTTGACTATTTCAAATAATCATCTAATTCTGAATGTTGGGGTTGGTTATGTATAATAATGCCACATTATAATGAAAAAGGAAGGAACCGTACTACATTACTCATGTTATTACTGTAGGGTTGTGACAATATGCGTTTAAAATCATAAATCTTAAGAATATCATAGACGAAACTAAATGAAGTGGTATCGAATTCTATATACCGCTGGTTTAGAACGATTAAGTAGTCTTTATTTCAACCCATCTATAATATTTTCAGGATCTATGATTTCAAACGCATATTGTCACAACCCTAGTTATTAGGCACCGCCGATGTGCGCAATAAATATAGAAGTAGACGCACTACGTCGTTTCTTATATGAGCTCCCGCTCTTTTCGACATCGATGATGTATTTTAAAGCCATTTCTTTGTTTCTCTTATTTAGTATTAGTCTACCTTAATGTATTTGTTTTGTTATTCAATTGAAATAAAAACATGGTTTACTTAAATTTGAATGGCACAAGTGTGTGGTAACATAATTACAGTTCGCAAATGTTCAACCCGTTAAAATGGCGAATTGTTGTATTGGGCAGATACGTCATCGGTTTCTAGCTGTCCTGTAAAATCTCTGTGATTGGGAGGTGTAGTTTCTGACAACGAACAATGTACAACGTGAAGTGAAATTTTTTTCTAGTTAATCTCATTGAAATAGTAATAACAACAGAAAATGTGACGTCACTAGTATTAATCAATCCACAGAAGAATAGAAAATCCTTTCAATCAAATATTAATTTAATCAGTTGCATTCTGGTAATGAAATTAATAGAGTAATTATAGAGATTAACATTTTGGGGTGTTTAAAAGTTGTCCCTATCCACTACGAGGTGATCCAAAGAGACATGAAGGCCTCGTAAAAGAAGGGACAGAGAAAGTAGGCTTTATGCGGTGATAGGTAAATTGGTCCACGTAAAATTCGTCCGCTTAAAATTCGTCCTCAGAAAATTCGTCCACGGAAAATTCGTCCACTGGAAATTCGTCAGTTTTTTTTAAATTTGTAATAGAAAGAAAGACATTATTCAGTAATAACAATACACATATATAAGAGATAATTGCACTCGCATAAAATCTGGTTAGATGAAAATAACACATATATTCACATTTATAATTAAAAAGAAAAAATATTCTAAACAAATATTTAAATTGAATAGCTTGACTTTTTCAGCAATGCTATATACTATTTGTTAATTTTTTTTTAGTTTCATTCGGATTGTATTGCAATACTGGCTTTATATTTGTTCGTCAATATCTCGATATTTCGGCATTTTACGATGTGTGACATCTCTCTTTGTTTAAATTCTTTTAGTTTGGGTTAACTCTTCTACCAAATATTAGGATGCTCTTTCTTGAACATTCTAAAATTCAATTGGATATAACGTTTTTTCGCGTTGGTTTCGTCTTCCCTGTTTTGTTCCAGTATAGGTAGCTTCAAATTAAACTGAATTGGTATCCTCACAAAAAATTTCAGTAACGCCAACATCTTCAGGTGTTAGAGGGGCAGTTCAGTCAATTTTTGTTTTCATAATATTTAATGTTGAACGATCACTTAGTAAGAATAAAGCATTCTTGAAGAATTAAACGGTTGAAAAAAATATAATATGCGATATATATCATATTTTAAAAAATCGATTTAGTTCCTGCGTCCTCCTACAGATGGCGCCACCACTCTGTACTATTTGTTTACATTTAACAGCAAATAACATGTAAACAATTTTTCTATCAACAGTATTAACAGGTAATTTATGAAGAGATTTTTCTTTTCAAAACTAAATCTAATTGTCTCGAAGAACAGTTTTCAATTTCACAAATTCTTTTCACTTTTTCGAATGTATAATGACAGATTCAAGATTCAAGTCTGGGACTGGTTATCATTTTGTTTACGTACTACAATGATTAGTTCGTCGGTCCACCACAGTCCACAGATGGCGCCACTAATTTACAATATACTTTTTATATAAACATTTCTAAAATCAACGAATATTCTAATGTTACATAAATAAATATACCAAATCGATTTAGGACCAATTTGGCGATAGTTTGATTTTGACTGAACTGCCCCTTTAAGAACGCAAAGGCATCAAACATTTTATCTTAAATTAAGTTCATAAAATTATTATACATCTATCAATCGTAATGCTTTATTCATGAATCTACGTACTATCACCTACATACATTAAACTACTTTATATCATAATATTTTGATTCATTTAAATTAACTATTATGCGATTTATGGATGAATATTCCGTGGACGAATTTTCCGGTCACGGCTTCATGCACTATCCACTAGGTAGACTACTCAGCTACCACCAGGTCAAGAATAGGCATCTATGGATAAGAGACCTACATAGGGTGGCCATCTTCATTGGACTAAAAAACCATCCGATTTTTCTTAATGCCGAAAAAGTAGCTAGGACAAAATGGTGTCTAGCTTCAGTGGTTCCAGGTCAATTCGCCGAAAACATATTCGCAGCAAGCACTTTCTTCGAAAATACATTTGCCGCACGACACATTCGTCGAAAAGGCCATTCGTCGAAAAGTTGAATACAATAATTAAAGTTTATTGAACATCCTATGTTAAATTAGTATTTAAAATTGATCAAATTTTGTATTAACTATAAATTAAACAGTAATTAATTGTCTGGTTTAAATGCCATATAAATGTTTGCTCTTAGTCCCATTATTATGAAAGTTTCTAAATAAATTTAATAGGGGTTTGCATCAGTCATATCGTTTACCATATCGCTGACTTCAAAATGAAATTAATTGCAAAGGACTAAATGAAGCAGTCATAAAGAAAAATGGCTCCATGAATAAAATCACCTACCACAGTATGTGAAAATGCTCTTGGATGCAGACTGATTCTACAATGTATATAGAAGAATTAAAATAAAGTGAGAACAACAACAAAAAATCCTTTTCTTTTGTATCTGATAATTGTACACAGAAAATAGGATTAACATAGAGTTAATAAACTGAAACAAATAATGAAGCAATAACATTATATGAGTTAATTAAGTTAACGTAAATTACATAATGTTTAACCAATAATTATGTAGAATACTTATATGTAAGTTCATCTGGACATATGAGATAAATTTGTTTACCTTTTTAAATAATCATATTTTTCGGCGAAAGTGTCGGTCGGCGAATGTGTTTTTGGCGAATGTTGTGTTTTTGGCGAATGTGTCTTCGGCGAATGGAGCGGTCACCGGCTTTGGTAGGTCCTGCTGGATACAGTATACAAACTTACAAAGTCGAATAATCCGGCAGAAACCCGGATATCTAGCCACTCTAGAGATCTACACAATCAGTCTGTTAACCCATAGATAAGAGACCTACACAGTCAGTCTGTTTACCCATAGATAAGAGACCTACACAATCAGTCTGCTTACTCACGGATAAGAGACCTACACAGTCAGTCTGCTTACCCATGGATAAGAGATCTACACAATCAGTCTGCTTATTCATGGATAAGAGATCCACACAATCAGTCTGCTTACCTATGGATAAGAGATCTACACAGTCAATCTGCTTATCCATGGATAAGAGACCTACACAGTCAGTCTGCTTACCCATGGATAAGAACCTATAACACACTAGCACACAGTCAGTCTGCTTATCCATGGATATGAGACCTACACAGTCAGTCCGCTTGCCCAGGGATAAGAGACCTACACAGTCAGTCTGCTTACCCATGGAAAAGAGACCTACACTGTCAGTCTGCTTACCCATGGATAAGAGACCTACACAGTCAGTCTGCTTACCCATGGAAAAGAGACCTACACTGTCAGTCTGCTTACCCATGGATAAGAGACCTACACAGTCAGTCTGCTTACCCATAGATAAGAGACCCACATAGTCAGCCTGCTTATCCATGCTTACTCAAATCAGAATTTGAGTAAGCTGAAGAAGAAGAACGCCAATCTAAACAAAAACCTATAGGCTACATTCAGAAATAGGCATCGCTACTTTGAAAAACAGCAGCGTTGCCGCTACCGCTACATTTCTAAAAAAGCAGCGACGCCACCGCTGCCGCTACAGCAAAATTTAAAAAAAATTATCATATAATCTGCAAAATTGAATTTATTATATTTACGGCCACGTGCAGTTAAGAAATTAATTGCCGATCCCCTGAAGAAGATTACCTGCAATGATAAGAGCAAACAAAGTAGCTACGAGACATAATCTTGTCCTTTATCAAGAGAGAACCCATTGGGAACCAGTGGTGCACTTTTTAAGAATGTCTGTGTGTAAAACCATCTCTATAACCATCCACTGTAGAATACTGAAACTAATCGCCTCTTATGTTTCACTTGTTACCAGGCTTCTTTCGATGGATACAAATAAGGTTACTATTTGCAAAGAAGTATCTTTAAGACAGATTACTAGGTTTGTGACAATATCTCTTTGAAATATGCTTTATATTCTCACGAAATATATTCTCATATGCCCTAAATATATTCTTTTATGCTCTGAAATATGCTTTATATTCCTTTAAAATATACTTTATATTCCTTTAAAGTATGCTTTGTATTCTTTTTATGCTCAATTATGTTTTTTGTGCGTAATTATGCTTTTTATGCTTAATTCATTAAAAGTGCTGCAATTAAATATATAAATATGATAAAGGATATTAGCAAGTTCCTTAAATCGCATTTGGATGCTAATCTCTTGTTTCGGTGCAATGGAAATCTTTAAAGAGTATGAATAAGTTTTTTAACTTGAATCATATGGCACATGGATTCAATCTGTATATCGTCTGACCAAGTTCAGTCACAGTAATATCGGGTTTATGAAACGGTTATATTTTTAATTTAAACTAAGAAACGTTGAAAATTTGTTAGGATAAAATAAAAATGCATTTTCTAATATTGATTTATGAAACTTTTCAATATCGAACCCTGAACAGGTTTTTCAGGTATTAACCTCAATTCGGCTTGTATGTTCCAATAATTTTGGCATGCATTGTTCGGCGATGGTCTTCTAAAATTCCTATATACTTTACAAATATATTAGTTTCATGATTTTTTATATATTGTTGAAAAGAATATGTTTTATTACTTTTTAACAAAAAGAATAAATTTTCAATAAAAAGAATATGTTATTAATAAAAGAATATGCTTTATTTTAAATATGATCGAGATTATATTTTTATGCTGAAAGAATATTGTCACAACCCTACTGATTATCAAACAGTGCTCGTCACTGACAAAATTCGTGCCTCTGTCGACGGTACTGACTTATGGAAAAACATTTCCGATGTGGACACCACCCTTCTCTCGATCCCTTATTACAAACACAGAATTGGGAGGACGGTCTCGGATCATTGTGAGTGCTGCACTACGGATCCGGGGACAATCTCTCACATTCTCACATAATGTCCAACACTAGAACAACATCGGACTACACGCATTCACTGGAGCAGCTATGGACCCGCCCTCAAGAAGTCATTGCCTTCCTGAGGGATGTCGGGTTCACTTAGGCCTTCATCCCCCTGTTTACAAATGCCTCGGGTGGTTGCTCACGAGGCGCACTCACTCGGTTGCCCTCTGCTCTCTGTGGGTCGAGGTGAGGGGGGGGGGGGGGAGGGGGCGGCTACACAACAACAACTGATGGTAAAACTTGGCTCCATGCATCATGGCTCACCACATCGCCAATGAATTTGACGTCAACATAAGAGTTGAGGTGTGATAATTTGGGCTGGGACCATTGGAAATGAACTAGTTGGATCTTACAGGATTCCTGAAAGAGTAAATATAAATTCTGCTAATTATATCAACTTTTTGATGAGTGGATTTGTTCATTGGATGAAAAGGAAACCTGCTGCGTTCAAAATTTTTCAAACATGACAACGCTCCTTCTCATTCGCTAAGGAAACTGTGATTTCCTGAAGAGTTATAAGATCGTCAATGACAAGTTGCTGGTATGGTACACACGTATCCCTCTTGATTTAAGCCCAAATGAAAAACTTCAGTCCATCCTGAAGCAGAATGTGTATGTGTGAAGATGTCAGTTCTCGTCGAGAGATGAGCTTTAGAAGGAATTTGAAGTGGTGGAAAAGAGGCGAAATGGAGCCGGATATTAACTTGAAATTAACAGTTAAACTACCCATGAACGCTATAGGTTAAAAAAGTTACAGTAGAATTACATAAAATATATATTTATGCATTTTTGCAAGACCTTGGCACACTGAAAATGGGTGCTTTTAGTAAAATGATTGTGTAACATCCGAAATAATATTTGAATTACTTTATAGATTTTTAAAGTTACTCTCAATGTAGATGAATATTTCCTGAAATTTTCATGGCAAAATATTGTTAAACCCATTTTATTGCAAAAAAAAAACCATTTGCATAAAAGCGTAGGACATTATGCAATTTGACCGTATTCAGAGATGGGCGGGATTGTACTTCCCAAGTACCAAGTAAAAGTACTAAGTTACAAGTAAGTACTTCAAGTACTACATGAAGTACTTTCTAAAATGTACTTTGAATAATTACTTAGAAGTACTTTATACAAGTACTTGTTACTTCCCAAGTAAAAAGTACCTTATAAAGTACATTTTTTTCCTTTATAATAAAATGACTGTCAAATTTACGACGATGTCGCTACAGTTGCTAGATGTTAATAGATTCGTTCTATAATCTCTGTTAAAATGAATCTTTTTCCTATCTAGAAATGTATTTACAGCACCGTACACACTAACAAACTAGATAAAAACTGTTAGATTTTAGTTTTGTCAAACAATAAAACCTAGAGTTTGAATTGCAAGAAGAGGTCCAACATGATAGAAAATTGTTTGTCAAACAGAAGAATCGAAACTAAGACATTGTATAATTTTATGTGAAGGTGATATTTTATATATTCTGAATTACGATCAAGTACATGAGCTATATTGACCAAATGAAGTACAATGCCTTTGATTATTTTATGATATATTTGCCAAACTGTGATGAGTCACTGTGATGACCAGGGTTGTGACATTTTGCAAAAATATGCTCTTAAAACTATAAACTCCATGAATGTTATAACCGACATCAAAATTTAGGGAATTGGAACTTCCTATAGCTAAACTAGAAGGGTTCTACACAATATTTTTCATGTTGTGCTTAGGATTACATGGAATTTATATTTTTAGAGCATATTTTTTACAAAATGTCACAACCCTAGTTATGATGTACTTTCAGAGAAAAGAGTCACTGTGATGATGTACCATCAGAGAAAAGAGTCACTGTGATAATGTACTATCAGAGAAAAGAGTCACTGTGATGATGTACTATCAGAGAAAAGAGTCACTGTGATGATGTACTATCAGAGAAAAGAGTCACTGTGATGATGTACTATCAGAGAAAAGAGTCACTGTGATGATGTACTATCAGAGAAAAGAGTCACTGTGATGATGTACTATCAGAGAAAAGAGTCACTGTGATGATGTACTATCAGAGAAAAGAGTCACTGTGATGATGTACTATCAGAGAAAAGAGTCACTGTGATGATGTACTATCAGAGAAAAGAGTCACTGTGATGATGTACTATCAGAGTAAACAGTATAAACAATTTTTTAAATTTTTTTTATTGTATTTTAAATGTACTTGGTACTTCTAAGTACTTTAAAAAGTACTTGGTACTTGTACTTTGAAAGTACTTTTTAATATGAGTACTTGGGCAACTATTTACGAGTACTTGTACTTAGTACTTAAGTACTTTCGATGTACTTTTCGCCCATCTCTGACCGTATTAGACGGTTTTGTCTTAGTGTCAAATATTCACATTGCGTAGTATTATCGTACCATCATTTAGTCGTACTGTGAATCATTGTTCGAATATCAGTTGGTCGTACTGCACGGATTTGTCTGAATATCACTTACAACTGATTAGCTATATTTTCGCGCACTTAATTCGGCTCTGACGCAACACAAAAAAGTTACACCGCTTGTAGCGTGCCTACAAGTAGCGGAGCTGTGCCCACCTTAAGCTACATTTAAAACAAAACGAAGGCACACCTAGAGGTGGAATAGGGACAATGAGTGGAGTCGGCAATAATTATTTTAAATCCCTAGTCTGATACTCAGACTCCCGGTTATTGAGATTAATTTGAGTAATTAGAGGAGATTTCAAGGAATAAAGTCTCCATATAATTGAATTGCAATTGGTGGCTTGGATAGCAACATCAAATACTTGAAAATAATTGATTTAATTGGAAATGAATTCAATTTAGTAAAAGGAATACAGCGTTGATGAAAGAAGGAGAACTAATCAGTACAACATAATTATTAAGTTTATTGATTTATCCAGATTTCATGCGACTGAAATGTCTCTTAAATACATTATTAACACTAAAGTCTTTGTGTTGCAAGATATCAAAAATAAGATCAATGACGAATTTTTCGTGAATTATTTATGAATTCAGGAATAATTTATATTAATATAAGCTATAGCCGATTACTCTGAGAATATTTAAATCACAATTTTTAGATATATTAATTGTTAGGTTTATATTTTACAAAAAACTATTGTTTTCGTTGAACCAGATTGTTTTCATTGATAAATATTAATATTTCGACATTAAATAAATCAATGTATTATTTATTAATACCCAAATAATAGGCTATAAAACTATTTTTGAATAATAACAAAACATACGTTCGCCAATACGTTATCGCAAACGTTTAAACGCTCTCAGCGCAACTGGTTTTTTAATTCTCGATCGCTAAAACACGTGTGGAAATGCGATACTTTATGCGGTATAAATTATTATAGTCTCTGTACTAGCAGATGGAAGAGGAAAATGAAGAGGTGATAGTAAATGAAGTCTACCTAACATAAAATCTAAGACCTCGTAGTTGAAGAGCATAGGTACTTAGCGCTATCCTATAAAACTACAAGTTGCGTAAAAAATGATAAACATGGTAAAAAGAAAATATATAATCCAAATTACAACAGTTCGCATTAAATATTCACCACAGACAGTTTTCGGAAACTCAAGTAGGTATTTTTCACATAATTATATAAATATATTAATATTACTGCAGTTCATTAAAGATGATTTATTTATCACTTTTCGGGCACGCAATGAGTACCTAAGCTATTTATATATTTCTTAATATTCAAATGGTCATCGTAACTAATTTAAACTAAGAAATATAGAAATTAACCTATTGTAGAATTGTTACACATAATTTTCCGGATTATTTATAGAACTGTTTGAGAGACAATAGAACAACTGTTCATAACAATATTGTTCATAACAATATTGTTATGAATCAGAATCTACCTACATTTGAGCCTATTTAGCTTTTATTTTACTACAGATAGATATTTATGTACCTAGGGTCTGCAGAACTTTAAGAAACATCCATTACGATCACTTGTGTCGTGGCAACATCTAAAACACCTTTAGCTAGAGTTAGGCATGACACAGCAGACTGACACACACACCACCTCACCGTGACTAACACCAAACTGACACACGCACACACAATGTGAGGGGAAGTGAAGTACACATGTGACGGTGTGTGTACCCATTGTAAGGGTAATGACAGTATGATAAACTATAGGTCAATTTATAATTTTTTGGACAGTTCCGTATTTTAGATCATATACAATTAAACTCATTATTTTAATGTGGTATCCATTGTACCTTCAAGTATCATGGATACCAATTAGAATATATATTTCTTATACGAGCAAAAACGTGGAACTCTTCGATTAATCGTAATTTACCCTATCATGGCAGAATAGGTCCAAGTTATTTATTTTAACCAAAAACGAGCGAATTATTCTCATTTTTTGCTTTACGTTAGAGCTCATCCCTAGTGGAATTTTATTTGCACCCTCTTATAAAATTGATTTTAATGAATTTTTTGTAACGTAATAATTCGTAAAGCTCCTCAGTGTAATGTTAGCTCAACCTAAAGGGACTCTCACGGTTTCTACTAATATAGATAAAATTTTGAAACTTATCACATGTTTGTATCATGAATTATGCACGAACTTTTATTTAAGAAAATTTTGTGCGACTTCCCCACTTGCCACCAAAATCTGGGATTCATAAAAATTTAAATAACTCAAAAAACTAAGAGATAAAATTTTCAATACTAGATAGCTAAGGAGTTTTTATATAAAAGTACGCTCTATATATATATAAAAAATCAATATATCAATGATCATTCTGCAATTTATCACTTTTATCTACGTCTATTCTAACTTAAGTTGAAAATACAACTTTTCAGGGGAGACCAAATACGTCTAGACTTACTAGGCCACCACATTGCTTATAAAACCAGACACTAAAGCTAAACAAAAGTAACTATTTTAGTATACGTAGACAAATAATGTTCCAAAAAAAAAAAAAAATCAGTCCTTATTTAAACAAACACATATTTGCACACCTGTCGCTTCATGTGACCCCCATCATAGCGTAAAAAAAAAACAATCAAAATTTCTAAATCATGGTAATTTACCAAAAAAAATGTTTACCCTCATTTCTAGATGCTATAAACTTTGTAATCGATAACTCGCTGCATACTGGATACGTCAAAGCGTGTCTTGCGCTTTGGTACTTAATAAATTAATAAGGGTCAATTTGGTATAAAAATTTGTGAGTCTTCCTAAAAACAAGCATGAAATTAGTTTTTGCCCGTGAGAGGCCATTTAAGATGGTGCCACAGAATCTTAAGATTTGTGGTGCTAAAGCAAATCCCAATTAAAAGCAAATTCTAAATTCTCAATATTATGAATGAATAAAAAAGCAAAATACAATTGATAACAATTTAATAAACATCACTCATCACTGAGCTCAGCTTCTTCATCACTGTCCTGATCTTCCATATCTTCATCACCACTTTCATCATCATCAGCCTCTTCTTCGACTTCATCATCATTATCATCCTCTGCGTCGTCATCTTCCTCCTCTTCCTCACCACTCTTCTTTGCCTCTTCATTTAGAAAGTCATCATCGACATGCACCACAGGTTTGCCGGGTTGTATCTGCATAGTCTCCACAGTTTTCAGGAGAGTGTCCAGGTTGTTCATGAAGTTGTCCTCTTTGTCGCAGGTGAGTGTGTCCAAGTCAAAGGCTGGGGCAAGGGATGTCTTCAGACCAGACTTCACTTCCGACTCCTGGAATTTGGGAACTTCAGTGAAGTACTTCAAGATGCCACTGTAAAAAAGAAGAAAACAATTAGAACATTTTTCACAAGAATGATTGATAACAAGTTGGCTTCTAGTATCAAAAATAAGTTTATTGATTGGTATCTCTTTATAAGTAGTCGTGTATCATTATAAAACATTAGAATACAATCTATTTCAAAATGACCTGTAATTACATAGTTACCTTCGCAATCTTGCGGAAGGTTATATTATACCCGTCGTTATTTATTTATTTTTTACTATGAATTAATTTAAATTCAATACACTTTTCATGGCAAGAGTCCAATGAACACAAGAAGTCTGCAATGGGTCACTAATTAGTGTGAGGTATTTCTTTTCTCTAGCTGTTCTACTCACTGGTTCCAATCGTAGATGAGTTTCTTAGCGGCGATATCCTTGTCGTAAACACCAGATTTGTTCATCTTATTGCACGACTTTGCGAGGTAACCAAGAAATTCTTCCCCATCTTCTGTCTTTCTAGTGTTGTAGAACATCGCCAGCTGAAAATAAATAACAATTGTTAACATATATCATAAGCTACATCATGGATATTTCTTGGTAGCTACCTAGCCATGGCAACATCTGCCTGTCGCTTATTACATATCGCTATTAATTAGTTTTACGAAATTTGATAAGGTTTATGAATTATTCCATTTTTTATTACTATGGAATAGATAAGAATTTAATTCAAATGGGTAACTCCAAGATAGCATAAGGAACAAACATGCATATTGTAGCTGATACCTAAATTGTGTAAATGCAATAGAACACCTAAGTAAAGTGAACGCCGATCTAACTTAGCTTATCAGCGAAATATTCCTATTATTTAATAAAGATGATGTTCATTAATATCTGTATAACTTCTATTTACTGATCTTGGAAAATTTTAATTCAATAGTTGAATACCTAATATCTAACCGCATTGTTTATTGAAATAAAAAAGTTACGAGTTATTTAATACGTTTTCAGTGGGTGTGTGGTTCTTTGCTCCAAAGATGCGAGAAACAGCATCACACAGCCACTCGAAATGACAGGCACTTAGCCTGACGTGAAAACAGCCACAGAAAACTTCTTTTTGTAGCTACTTAGTTACAGTAGTAGTGTATTTAGTTACTTACCTTCAAACTGTCACTGCGTCTGAATATTTCCAAGGCACAATCCAGCAGATTGTTGACAGTGTCGAGTTTCACTAAATTCTTGAGCACCGCATCAATAGGGTCCATGTCCTTGCCTGGAAGAACCACTCCTGGACAGTCCAGAATGTGGAGTTTCTTATCCAGTTTAATTTCTTTGATGTTCTTGGTACAGCCAGGAACATTAGCCACTTCACAGGCCTTCATCTTCTTCATGCTGTTGATAAGGCTGCTCTTTCCCACATTGGGAAGACCCACCACACCAACCACGATGCCAGTGTCGGGGTGACTCCTGGAATAGTTCTTGAGGAGCTGGAGGAGCACCTCTGCTCCCATGGAAGAGCTGGAGCGCATTAACTCCTCACCCATGTGACTCCATCTGAAGAGAAGGGAGATATAAGAACAAATATAACCACTGGGGTACTACTCCCAGGGGAGGAGAAGATAAGAGTACAGGTATTTTACTTAAAATAATTAAGTTGCTCCTAACATTGAGTAAAACGAAGCTACTGTAAGTACGGTAAGTAAGTAGCTAACATCTAGAAAACTGAAAGTTAGCTAATTTTTAAAGAAATAATTCAAATTTCAAAAATCTGTTTAGACAATTTAAACATGGCTATTATATTTCATCTGAAATTAGAATCAAGAAAATTCGTGAGAAGTACTGATGAAGTTAAGAGGTGAAATGAGCTGGATTTCATCTCATCTAATGAAGAGAATTACTACTTCTAACTAATTACATGATTTCTAATTTCTAGCTACATTTTAATAGCATGGTTTGTTGTATCCGCTAGTTTGTAGTACTTCACACTTAATGATTGTTTAATGACCTGGCAACTAGGGCGGTTGGTGGGTCTCGATACACACATTAGTGTGTTAATATACCTCTTTACGAAAATTTATCAACGAACCGTCTTGTCGACGTAACGTTCTGTTGATATAGCTATTAATATGAAGTAATTGTCCACAACTATTGAAATTTATGTTCACACATTTTAGTACGGGTGCACTAACCTGTCTCTGTAGCTCTTGAATTTGTTAGGCTTGTGTACAGCAGCTTTAAAAGCAACAGTGGGAGCTTCAGACCTAAGGTAACGCAACCATCCCTGTAGATTGGTCTTGGGGACCAAATCTGCCTTGTTGAGGACCAGCACCAGCTTCTTCATGGGTTGAGACCGGATCATTTCCTCTAGAACTTGACACCGGGTGCCCATTGGGTCTCTGGCATCAAGAACCTCCAAGATGATGTTAGATGACTGGACCACCTGGAATTATTTGAGAGTAATTTAGTTTCCATTCTATAGACAATTTACAAACAATAATTGTAAAGGTAGGTAGGAAATAAAGTGATAATGAGTGTAGGTAAAATATAAGAGCAATACATTTGCATTATTATATTTTCATGAAATTGCAGGTAGCAATATACCAATAGAAAACCTACGAGAATTCTCCAGAACTTATTTGTCAATGTGACCAATTTTAAAATAGCTACCTACAAGTTTCTCACCTGTTTGACTTGCTTGTAGTAGACTTTGTCACTCCAGTTTCTCCATCTGTAATCTGGAGCATCTTCATCTGGATTATTCTTGAAGTTCTTCATTTTGTTTCTGAATTCCTTGTGTTCTTCATTTGCTTTTTGGGCAAGAAGTTTGGCGGCTTTACTTGGCCGTGCCCCACTGCAAAAAGTCAATAGAACCTATTATACACAATATACCAAAATATTCAAGACTGTTGCTTTATTGTGAACAAAATAGATACAGAGCTTGCTATATTGTGATGTCTACATATTTTTTATTAAATTTTACAAAATTTATTACCAGGTGTTTCAGAGTTAAGGCAACCTGTTTTGCATATCAAATAAATCATTAAAAATTGATGTTAGATTTTATAAATCGTAGCTATATCATCTTGAAACTAGGTTCATATTTTCCCAATTTCAGGCATCTATATTTAAAATTCATATTTTGTCTGTAGATGGAAATATAATGATCCAGTTGCAAACAGAAGGCGAGACAAATCCATCAATTGCAAAGAAGTTGACAATGAAATGTTCAACTGCTGGGGAAATTGTTAAAATGTTCAAGGAGACTGGATCAACATGAGTGATAAGTTACGATTAGAAAGGATATACTTGCTACAATAACTCACCCATCAACATCCATTGCATCTTCATCTCCATCTTTCAGGTTCAAGACATCAGTTAACTTTCTCTGAAAGGCAAGATATACTTGAAAATATAATTGCAAATCAACATAGCTATATGAATTAGTTACAGACAATTTGTTGCTATATAATGAATGAGGTTAATTTTCTTAAAGTACATTAATAGAGGCAGTTTAATCTACAATAACTTACCTTTTTGCCAACATTTCCACCCTGCTTTATCTCCTTCAATTTACTTTCGCGTGACTTCTTCTTATCTTCCTCCTTGTCTTTCAGTATTTTCTCTCTTTCTCTCAACAAATCAATTTTGAAGGGACAACTGTTAGGAATACCGGGGTCTGACTTCTCTGAAAAAAGTGTGATTGTTAACACCTGAAACGATCATTTACACTGAAATGCTTTGCTAAAGCAATGAAATATATCGGCAGAGAAATGTTGTTACAACAAATATTAAATTAAAAATAAGGAAACTTTTTAACACTTCATCATTAGATGTAACTTGTAAATACTAATTAATTATGATAACCAGATTTAATTATCTAAAGATTGAGGAATGAATCAATTTGCTGATAATTTTCATCACCTTATAATTAATGGATGAGAAATTTGACCTGAAATATTAGTTTGTGACTATCGAAATTCAGTCACAGAACAAGCATTTCATGTTATTTAAAGGCACACTGAATGTATTTTGCTATTTGGAACTATCCTATGCATTTGAATAATGCTCATTTTTGATTCTTTATTTTTAAAGAAAAACAAGTTATTTGGTAATTGGAATCAATGCCCATAGAAGCTAATTGAAGAGGTTAAATTTATGGACTTAAAATTAAAAAAATAACGTAAGCTTAACTTAATTATTCAACTTACTTTTGTGATATTTGTTTGGGTTCTTTTTCATGTCCCTCTTTGTCTTCACTTTCCTAGACTTCCTCTTCTTGGCATTAGTGTAGAGGGTCTTCAGTTTGATCCTCTTGCTGTTGTTATCTGTAATAAGAAAAATGTTATTAGATCCTCAGTCACACTGTTATGAAAGATGAAGCTAATTTCTTAGGTCAGAAACTGTCCTATTGAAGGCCAGTCTCTATTTGGTGGATCAACATTTCCCTTCAAGTTTGCTGAACCTTCCAACTTTTTCATTTCCTATCCAAAAACTAGTTAGTAGCAATATACTAAAAGTCATACACCATGGTAAGATTATTTTTTTAAAAGAATTAAATAATTTTAGTATGGGTTTGACATCTGCATGATACGCAAAGCCGGCAGGCCATATCGTTGATGGCGAAAGGAAAGTGGCTACATTAGCGAAGTCACCTATCACAGTCCCAGTCTGGAGATATTTGGGATATTCTCTATGAACAATATTTAATTAATTCCTATGTTTACATTAATTTTGCTATGAAAACTTCTGAATTAATCCCTGTATTTACATTAATTTTACTGTAAACAGAATAAGAGATCTTTACAAATATTCCCAGGTAATATAGCATGTCCTTCCTTGACATTTTAGTGTCAAGTTTGTGACAGTTATTTTGAGCTCTTCAATTGCAAATGAGAGTAAAATCTATTTTTCTCCTATGCTACAATGTTATTTTGAATTTTGGAGAGAAATTTAATTATTTTTGATAGAGCTGGAGAGAGTGAGACAAATGGAGAGTTTATGAGCCATAGTATTTGACTTGGAATTATGCTACGAACACTTCTGCCAGACAGTATTTCATGGTAAATTCCGACAACATGTCTGTGGCATTTTTCTCCTTCGAAAATAATATTCCAGCAAAGTCGGTAAATTTTTTAGATATTTATTCCCATTTTGCAAAAGATGCATGAAGCTGTGAAGTTTAACCAGCGTCTATTAAGGCCTTGAAATTAATCTCCTGAATTATCCGGTGACAATTTTCCAAATAATATCTATGTCCAATGTTTATGTCTTTATTGGAGAGAAATTGCCCCAAAAATTAAATATCTGGAGACTGATTGTGCATGCTTTACAGACTGGATTTATTCCTATGTTACCATTAATTTTCTTGGATGAAGTCCAGTCTGCAGAATATGGGAGATATTCTCTCTGAACAATTTTGAATTAATCCCTACATTTACATTAATTTTGCTACAAACAGAATAAGAGATCTCTAACACTTTTCCAGTTTCTCCAGAGTGCAGACTGGGATAAAGTGGGAAAATGTTGGTGGATCAGCCAAATTATTGGAAATTTATGGTGTTTTTTTTTTCAGCTTCTTGAAAAAGTCAATGAAATTTTGTGCACCAAATACAAACTGGGAGACCAGTCTGTATTCCATGGTAAATTCCCAGTCTGCAGAATATTGGAGATATTCTCTCCGAAGAATTTTCAATTAATTACTATGTTTACATTAAATTTGCTACAAACACTTCTGAATTAATCCCTATATTTAGTATTCACATTAATTTTGCTACAGCCTACAAACCGAGTAAAATATTATGGCTGATAAACTCTCCATTTGTCTCCAAAAATCATCAAATTTCTCTTCAAAACGATCAAATTATCATAGATTCTCTCCAAAATAAGTTAAATAACATTATAGCATACCAGACTGTATTTTATGGTAAATTTCATCGACTTATCGGTGGAATTTTTCCCCATTGAAAATTATCTTCTGACAAAGACGGTGGATTTTTAGCTATTTATTCCTATGTTACCATTAATTTTTGGTGGAAAAATGGGTAAAATGTTGGTGGATATTACTTGAAATTTATGGTGGATTTTTAAAGTTTTTTCAGAAAATCAGTGGAATTTTATGCACCAAATACAGACTGGATAGCATAGGAGAAAAATAGATATTTCTCACCAGTTGCAATTGAAGGCCTCAAAATAGCTGTCATAGACCAGTCTGAATTTGGTGCACAAAATTCCACTGACTTTTTCAAAAAGCTGAAAAAATCCACCATAAATTCCAATTATTTAGCTGATCCATCATCCACTCATCCACTAACATTTCCCCTCTATATCCACCAAAAATTAATGGTGCATTACTAGCATAGGAATAAATTGCTAAAAATGCACCACCTTACACTCCTTTGCTGGAATATTATTTACAAAGGAGGAAAATTTCACCCGGTGGACCAGTCTGTATTTAGTACACAAAATTCTACTGACTTTTTGAAAAAGCTGAAAAATCCACCATAAATTTTTCACTAATTTGGCTTATTATCAGTTTGCAAAAGATGCAGGAAGTTGTGAAGTTTATCCGGCGACTATTGAGGCCTTGAAATTAGTCTCCTGAATACGCGAGTCTGCAGAATATGGGGACATTTTTAACATTTTCTGTGCGAACAATCCTTAATTTCCTCCTATATTTACATGTATTTTACTGAGAACAGAAGCCAAAATAGAGGATTTCTTGGGGAACACTTTACCAGTTCCTGCAGTCTGGCTCAGACTGGCTGAATAGTGAATAATTAGGCGACAATTTTACAATTAATTCCCATGTTAACACATAATTATTGGAGAGTATTAGGAGATTTTTGGAGAGAAATTTGAAAATCTTTGGAGAGAAATTGCAACAAAATTAAATATCTCATTTGGAGTCAGAGACTGATTGTGGTTGTGCATGCTTTCAAGCCACTCTGGAAAATACCTTGGGCTAACAGATGAATTTTATAGGCTAAATGCTGCAGATTATACAGTTCCCATTAAGGGGACAGACTCCGTAAAAAGTTAAAAATATTTTTTTATAGCTTAAATAGCTTCAATTATATGGTAAGATTGTCTGTGTCAAATATTAATACTATAGGTAGCGTTTTTTTTTAGCTTTATATCTTTTTGAATTTAGCTCTTATAAAAATAGTTGTTTATGTTTTATTTTTGCTTTAGCAAAGAATTATTGTCGGTTATATGCCTGAAGTACCCTGATAACACCAGTCTGCAGAATATGGAACATTTTTCCAAGACTCTCTGCGGGAGTTTTCGATTGAATTTTTAGAAATTTGAGATCTCTGCGGGAGATCTTGAATTAATTCCTATGTTACCATTAATTTAGCTGCGGGTGATTTTGAATTAATTTCTATATTACCATTAATTTAGCTGCGGGAGATTCTAAATCTGCTGCTGAGAGTCAGAGAGATTAAAGAAAAAAAAGTAAGAAAGAAAGAAAATTAAATGTAATAAAGCATGTCCAAACTCGCCATTTTAATGGCGAGTTTGTGACAGTTATTTTGAGCCCTTCAAATGCAAATGGCGAGTTTTATCTATTTTTCTCCTATGCTACAATGTTATTTTGGAGAGAATATATGAAAATTTGATCATTTTGGAGAGAATTTGTTGAATTTTGGAGAGAGCTGGAGAGACAAATGGTGAGTTTATGAGCCATACTATTTTACTTGGTCTGCAGACTGGTGATAACAGAGAGCCCTGACAGCCCAAGGGGATTCAGTGCCAGACAAAAAACAAAAAAACTTTGTTTGGCTTTTATTACCTGTTCTGAAAACCTATAAATTACTGTATTGAACGTTCAAAATCTCCGTCAATTTTGAAGATACAGCATTGCGGTTTTTTGCATTCGAAGCGCAAGATAATGCTCTACAATAACTATTGAAAAAATTTTCTTATCTTGAACTAAGATTTTTTCAATATTTGTTTTTTTCCGGAAATTGTGAAATCAAAATTTTTTTTGGAAAAATTCAAAAATTCAACAATAAATATGAAATCAAAATTTTTGGTCATTAGTTATTGTAGAGAATTATCTAGCGCTTCGAATGCAAAAAACCGCAATGCTGTATCTTTAAAATTGACAGATTTTGAAAATTTAAATTTTTCATTTTTTTTCTGCTTTCTTTGAATAAATCGTTTTCTACGTGTCAAATCGAAAAAATTCATAAACAAAAAGGGCTTAGAATTAAATTTTCTATATGGATACCAAGTTTCATAATCGTAGCTTCAATAATAAAAATGTTTTAAATTTCGGGAGTCTGTCCCCTTAATTTATTACTCGATTTTAAGGTTTCTAAACTCCAAAGTCCAACAGAGTAATTAATCCATAAGAAAAGACCACTTTTTCCAAAGTGGATGCTTTGCAGACTGGTCTGCAGAATATGGGATATTCTCTCCAAACAATTTTGAATTAATTCCTATATTTACATTAATTTTGCTACATACAGAAAATGAGATCTCTAGTATATTATCTATGAACACTTTACCACTTACTGACAACTGGCCAAATTACTTTAAATTCGTGGTATTTTCTTTCAGGTTTTTGAAAAAGTCTGTGGGATTTTGTGTACCAAATACAGACTGGGCAACCTGGATCTATTTTCGCACTAAAATGGAGACTTTCCTGCCACACTTGAAAACATGAGTGAAATAAAATAACATTGATTTTTGTAGCATCATAGCATGGAAGAAATTTAGATATATCTCTCCAATTCAACCAATTGTAATCTAATTTAAAAGCTCAAATTAACAATTACAAACTCGCCAAATCCAAAATATAGGCGAGTAGAAGTAAAGCCTATCAGTGGCTGACCAGGCTGAGTTATTATTCTACAAAACTTTAACTCACTTTTCTTCATTTTGTAATCGATGTGCTAAAACTTATACTTGAATAAGACTTATACTTAAGTATAAGATACTACTAATAATGTAATATAAAAGAAAAGATCACAATATTTCAAAGTTATGCTCTTTGGTTACAGAACACACTACCACACATCGCGGTACAGTACATCAAGTTCTAAGAATTTGATTCAGCGTAGAACAGAATAAGTAGCTTCCGAACTACACTTCTTACAAGGCAATTTGCCAAGAATTAAAAATATATTTTCAGAAGTGAATAAATTAGTAGAAATGAAAATGTATGCAAAATGAATATGCAAATAAATTTATCAATTAAAATGGTCAATTTTCCATTCACGTTTAAACTGCAAAATAAATTCTTTATATTATAATTTTTGGTAGGAGTCTTACCATCTCGATTAGAGATATAAAAGTAATCCAATACAGTTAGGAATAGTAACCATGCAAACAATTCATAAATTAAATTCTCAATTTTCAATAGAAATACCTACTCAGCATAATAATTATGTCTCGGATTTGGATACCTAGACTCATATTCTGTAGAGGATGCAGTTTTGTCTGAAATCATCTTTGAAATAACTAATTTTTCTTGAGTAAATTAATGGGAACAGCAACTTAAAAGGTATTCTAATAACGACGGTTACTATTGGAATCATTGTAGAAGACAGTTATTAGAGAAAAGTTATTATGCTCCAAGACTAAATCTAAGTGAACATAAACTTTCCATAGAGAATTGAACTAAATTATGTAACCAGATTGAATGAATAAAATAAAAATGATAAAAGTTCACTGCAGAGCCTAAGGATAATATAACAACGAGAAAAGTATCACTTTATTTTCTTTGCACTGACTATCGCATAATTTCTGGGAGATGTCATGACGTCGAACAGAGGGATGATATGAGCACAACGAACACTCTCCTGAAAAAAAAAATAGTAGTTTTCAACAAAAACTAGACCTTCACTGCTCATTGGTCACTATAATGACCTTTTAATATTTCATTTAATATGGAAACTAATCTATTAAATAGCTCATTGTTTTTCATCAGCCAATCTGACTAATAAATATTTTATTTAACAACTCATGACATATATATACGCCCATTTTCTGGTAACTGTAAGCAGTTAGTAATTGAGTAGTTACCCTATATAACCTGCAACATTTTATTATATCACATAAATATGGCCGATAGGAAACAATGGATATTTTGCTAAAAATTCAACTTTTAAGTAACCTGCTCTAATAAGTACACCAGTCTGTCTAGTAGCTACCATCAGTTACCTGCTCTAATAAGTACACCAGTCTGTCTAGTACTCTCAGTTACTTGCTCTAGTAGGTACACCAGTCTGTCTAGTACTATCAGTTACCTGTTCTAGAAGGTACACCAGTCTGTCTAGTACTCTCAGTTACTTGCTCTAGTAGGTACACCAGTCTGTCTAGTACTCTCAGTTACCTGTTCTAGTAGGTACACCAGTCTGTCTAGTACTCTCAGTTACTTGCTCTAGTAGGTACACCAGTCTGTCTAGTACTATCAGTTACCTGCTCTAGTAGGTACACCAGTCTGTCTAGTACTCTCAGTTACCTGTTCTAGTAGATACACCAGTCTGTCTAGTACTCTCAGTTACCTGTTCTAGTAGATACACCAGTCTGTCTAGTACTCTCAGTTACCTGTTCTAGAAGGTACACCAGTCTGTCTAGTACTCCCAGTTACCTGTTCTAGAAGGTACACCAGTCTGTCTAGTACTATCAGTTACCTGCTCTAGAAGATACATCAGTCTGTCTAGTACTATCAGTTACCTGTTCTAGAAGGTACACCAGTCTGTCTAGTACTCTCAGTTACCTGTTCTAGTAGGTACACCAGTCTGTCTAGTACTCTCAGTTACCTGTTCTAGTAGGTACACCAGTCTGTCTAGTACTCTCAGTTACCTGTTCTAGTAGGTACACCAGTCTGTCTAGTACTCTCAGTTACCTGTTCTAGAAGGTACACCAGTCTGTCTAGTACTCTCAGTTACCTGCTCTAGAAGATACATCAGTCTGTCTGGTACTATCAGTTACCTGTTCTAGAAGGTACACCAGTCTGTCTAGTACTCTCAGTTACCTGTTCTAGTAGGTACACCAGTCTGTCTTGTACTCTCAGTTACCTGTTCTAGTAGGTACACCAGTCTGTCTTGTACTCTCAGTTACCTGTTCTAGTAGGTACACCAGTCTGTCTAGTACTCTCAGTTACCTGTTCTAGAAGTACACCAGTCTGTCTAGCACTATCAGTTACCTGCTCTAGAAGATACATCAGTCTGTCTAGTACTATCAGTTACCTGTTCTAGAAGGTACACCAGTCTGTCTAGTACTCTCAGTTACCTGTTCTAGTAGGTACACCAGTCTGTCTAGTACTCTCAGTTACCTGTTCTAGAAGGTACACCAGTCTGTCTAGTACTATCAGTTACTTGCTCTAGAAGATACATCAGTCTGTCTAGTACTATCAGTCAAACAAAACCACCAGTCTGTCTAGTAGCTACTATCAGTTCCCTGTTCTAGAAGGTACACCAGTCTGTCTCGTACTATCAGTTACCTGTTCTAGTAGGTACACCAGTCTGTCTAGTACTCTCAGTTACTTGCTCTAGAAGATACATCAGTCTGTCTAGTACTATCAGTTACCTGTTCTAGAAGGTACACCAGTCTGTCTAGTACTATCAGTTACCTGTTCTAGTAGGTACACCAGTTTGTCTCGTACTATCAGTTACCTGTTCTAGTAGGTACACCAGTCTGTCTAGTACTATCAGTCAAAACAAAACCACCAGTCTGTCTAGTAGCTACTATCAGTTACCTGTTCTAGTAGGTACACCAGTCCATCTAGTCTATCAGTTACCTGTTCTAGTAGGTACAGCAGTTTGTCTAGTACTATCAGTTACCTGTTCTAGTAGGTACACCAGTCTGTCTCGTACTATCAGTTACCTGTTCTAGTAGGTACACCAGTCTGTCTAGTACTATCAGTCAAAACAAAACCACCAGCCTGTCTAGTAGCTACCATCAGTTACCTGTTCTAGTAGGTACACCAGTCTCTCTAGTACTATCAGTTACTTGCTCTAGTAGGTACACCAGTCCATCTAGTCTATCAGTTACCTGTTCTAGTAGGTACAGCAGTTTGTCTAGTACTATCAGTTACCTGTTCTAGTAGGTACACCAGTCTGTCTAGTACTATCAGTTCTTCAATAACTGGCCCCAGTGCAGCTCTCAATAGGAAGAATTTGTGAATGAGTGTTCTGTGGTGAGAATATTTAGCAACACTCTCTGTCAATTCGTCTCCAGTTACCTGAAAATAGATATTGTGAATCAATTAGTCTGAATGTTTGATAATGCTAAAGCTAGTATATATGTTCAGGTCAGTGTAATTGATGAAAATTCAGATTTAAAAAAAAAAATCTCACAAGGTAGAGATATTATCAGAGGAGAAAATTAAAAATGAAACAATATATTCAAGAAAAGATAAAAATTTATATACAAATTAAGAAGCTACATAGAATAAAATATATAAAGATTTCTAAAACGTATTCAAGGCCCCTGTTAACCCTAATGAGTTTGACTATCAGGATGTACAGGAAGGTTTGATGGTGTGTTTAAAAAACACATATCTTATTTATAAACCTACAGTAGCTACTGTAATTTTTGCAAGTAGTTAGTATAGCTATATACTAAACTAATGTTTACCAAATTTTAAGTAAAATATTGAACATATAAGGAAAAATAAATAAATACATAGGGATATAAAACATTGGAAACTGCATAAGAGTAGAGCTGTGATTGGGTAGAGTGTGATCCAATCACAGCTCACGCACGTGTCTTTTCTCCATGAAAATGTGAGTGGGCAGGCACGTATACAAGGGGGGGGATTAAAAAAAATAAATCTACGGATTAATAAGAATGTATGGATTAATCCTCAAAATTGAAGAAATGTCAATCATTTGATTATTTTTAATTGCTTTTAACATGTTTGAACACTGTTCTATCAGAACCGTCATTATTAAATTGCAAATTGGGAGAACTTAATAATTAAAATGATTCAACTCGTATTATGTATACGTCATTTTGTACATAAAGAATGGATTTTTATCACTCTATTAATATATTCTGAATTTGAGAAGAAATGCCTCATCCTGCAGTTTGCCAAAACACCTTCTCCTTGAACAGTACGCCTAGAATTTATGTTTCACTGCAAGATAAGTGGAAAGGCGACAAAATCTTACCACCTGAAAAAGTTTGTGGTCTTTTCAAAAAGACTGGTTCTATCCACATGAAAAAGCAAATGAAAACAAAACTAAAAAGAACAGAGGCAATTATTCAGGAGGTGAAGAGTTTCTTTGAAGAAACCCCAAGTTGCTCTCTCAGAAAAGAACTTTCAACAGATTTCACCCACCAAAACCACGTGGTGCAGGATTGTCATACATTAACGTGGTTTCCGTTTTTATCATTATCCTTCAGTTCAACCATCAACGAAAAGCACAGAAATAGCAGTTTTGTCAGTGAAATCTGCAGTAACCATCCAGCATTACCAATAGAATAGTTTGGACAGACGAGAAGTCTTTTGCCTCCATCATGCACACATCAAAATAATACGAATGAAATTTCTCGAAATATCAGGAAAAAATAATATGTATGTTGCTAAGGTAATGATCTTCGTTGCAATTATTAATGGAATGGTTTCAATCGTTTATGCATTCCTTGACGAATATGGCAACTTGTCATCAGTTAATGGTGTTTCAAAACTCTGACTGCTCCAGTACATTATTTGGCCCAGCCTGCGAGTTCTTCACTTTGGTGAATGCAAGACCACATTGCACAAATGCAGCAATAGAATTTTCAAGTGAATAGCAGAAGTACGGAAATAAAATTCCTGGTCAGCTCACAGTCCAGATCTCAACCCTTTGGAGTTTCACATCTGGCTGCTGCACGAACTCGGGTTTACATGAAAAAAAAAACAGATTCGAATGAGTCTCTCATACAATGTGTTCAAAGCTTCGCTCAAAGATATAACAAGAAGACTCTCCGGAAAATTTGCAAGAATGTTCTGAAGCGTGCGTCGTTGTGTCTTCCGACTGGAGGGGTCATTTTCATCAACTTTTGTAAGACCTCGAGAGATTTGCCTCATATGATATCAAACTATTAATGTTTAATAATAATAAAAATCCTTTCATTTCTTTCAAAGTGATTTATCTTTAATTGTATTCAACTCATTTTAAGTGCTTCTAATTCACAATTTAAGAAATAACGTATCTGATGGAACACGGTGTATAATGAAAAATATTGTTTTGATGATTTTTGCTGAAGCCAATGATTGAATATTATGATTAATTTATTGACTATCAGGCTTTGAATACACTATACGGAATATAAAATACACACACAGTGTTCCACCAGAAACGATATTTTTAAAATAAATTGCGAATTAGAAGCACTTCTAATGCATTAATTGTCATCATAGATACACCACTTTGATGGAAAAGAAAGTATTATTATTAAACATTTATTGTTCTTTATCCTATGAGGCACGTCTCCTGAGGTCCTACAAAAGTTGTTGAAAATAACTTCCACCACCCTGAAGACAGAAGCAACCTTCAACACATTCTTGCAAAATTTCTTGGGGGTCTCCTGTTGTATCTTTCAGCGAAACTTTAACACATTGTAAAAGAAACTCGATGAAATTCTAGATCTGTATTTATGCAATGAGGTGGAGAGCCGTCTTGCATCCACCGAAGTGAAGAACAAGTTTTACAAATTACAATGGTGCAGTCTGGGCCAAATAATGTCCTGGAGCAATCTGGGATATAAAACACCATTAACGGATGACAAGTTGCCATCATCATAAAGGAATGCATGAACGATTAGATCCATTCCATTAATAATGGCAACAATGATATAGCCTTAGCATCATAGTGATCATACCTATCATTTATTCCATTGACATTTCAGGGATTTTCATTAGTCTACACTCCGTTGTTTTTTCGATGTGTTTTTTTGATGGAACAGCAACCATCTAACTTCTCGTTGGATGGTTGCTGCAGAATCCACTGGAAAACTGTCTTCTCTGTGCTTTGTGGATATCAGTTAATGGTTGGTTGAACTGAAGTGTAATGATAAAAACGGAAACGAAGATCATGTCTGACGATCCTCCACAACGTGGATTTGGTGGGTGAAATATGATGAGAACTTTTTCTGAGAGAGCAACTGGTGGTTTCTTCAAAGAAACTCTTCACCTCCTGAATCACTGCTTCTGCTGTTTTTGGTTTTGTTTTCATTTGCTTTTTCTAGCAGATAGAACCAGTTTTATTTAATAAACCATAAACTCCTGTGAACTTTTTCAGGTGGCAAGATTTAGCCGCCCTTCCACTTATCTTGGAGTGAAGAATGAATTTTCAGCGTACTGTTGATGGAGAAAGTGTTTTGGCAAACTGCGGAACGATGCATTTCTTCTCAAATTCAGAAACATTTTAAAGTTGAAAATCAATACTAATATTAATAGGGTGATAAAATCCGTCCTTTATGAACAAAATGACGTATAGCTAAAGTAAGACTGGAATCCTTTTAAGTTCTCCCAAGTCACAATTTAAAAATGACGCTTCTGACAGAACAGAGTGTAAGCATGTTCAAAACAATTAAAATAATCAAATATCTGACATCTTTTCTTCAAGTCTGAGGATTAGCTAATCCGTAGATTTTTTTCAGACACATTAAATTTTTTGAAAAGTACTCTCTCCCCCCCCCCCCTTGACCGAATCGTAGATACGCCCCTGTGAGTGGGTACCTAGCTGAATTTCTACATTACCTCACGTCACCATATTACAATTAATTACTTAATTTACGTGATTTACGCCGTTACGTAAATATTTCTAAACTTTTAAATACAAAAATAGATTTGGTATTGATGTATGTAGTCTGTAGAGTTTAAATATGTAGAAATGTAAGTGAAGTTTATGTTATATTTAACTACATTCATCAGTAGATTGCTTTAAATAACTAGCTACTGTTATTTTCAATTCACTCGTTTTTTACTCACATTAATACAGTCTCTTACAAAATTTGGCAGTTTAGATATTGCCGCCTCAAAATACTGGCAGAAGTCAGTGCTTTTACTGGCCAGTTTACCAATACGGAAATGTCTAATGGCTTCAAAATGGGGAGAATCTCGAAACTCTTTTGAAACGATGAAAGCTGAGAAATCTTCCTTCTGAAGCTCTGAAACATTGTGAAACTATTAGTCAACTGAAAATAATTAGAATTATTACTAACAATATTAATGACAGTATGATAACTACATGGGTGCTATTTGAAAATTAAAGACATTATTTTGAGAGCATTAATTATGTTTCCAAATTCATATGACACATAAAACTTGCAATAAGATCTACTAAACAGAACTACCTTATTTTTGATAAGATACCTTGATTGCAGTGGAAGTGTTTATAAATTTCTTTTATTACGATATGCTGCAACAACGCTCTCCAATATTGGGATTCTTCATTGAAACTCTGCAAAGATTAAGAGTATTACTATATTGAAAATCCAATTTGATACAAAGTGAGGAAATAAAATTCAACATAAAGCATAAAAGATCTGTCATAGTTATCTCTATTACCAATAGATATTTTAATTTTTTTTAATAGATATTATTACTTGTTTTTACATTTTCAAAATAACTTTGAATTTAATAGAAATGATGTTTTTTCTCAAGAATTAGCTAGTCTTTACTAAATGGTTGGAATTTAAAGATACTACAATTAGCTACAGTTGCACCGATATCAGTATAATTTTTTTATGCAGTAGTTATCGGAAATTGGCCGATTGAAAAAAGTGCATTAAAATAACAAATAGTTGCTTTTCAATTGGCTATTCTCTATAATTAATTGATGATGATTTATGTAGTTAATAATCATTCAAAAATTCCAATAGACCTCCAAATAATTTAGCTATTGATTAGACGATTATGGTGCGCATTAGAACAAATTCAAGATGATGTCTATAGCCGTTCAATAATATTTAATTGGCTAGTTGTTCGAATTAATTAGCTAGTTGATCTAATAAATCTTATTGTTCTAATTAATCTTATTGTTAATTAGCAAGTTGTTCGAATTAAACTAATAATTAATTAGCTAGTTGTTCTATGTTGATTTCCTTCTAAAACTGGTTTCTACCAACTATTGATTAATTGACTCAAATTCAAATAAGTAGCTAACAATATTATTATTAGATAGTGCCAAATAGCTATTTCATTGGTTAATATTAAATGGAGAATGCAATATTTTATGATATTTTTATAATATTCACCTCTCCCTTAGCTAGTCTTGCAGGTGGCTGGTTAGCAATAAGTCTCGCATTGCGACCAAGATACGCTGATTTAGAGGACAAAGTCTTACTTAAAGGGAACCCAAACTCTTCATTTGAATCAGGGTTTTTACTATTTTCAGTTTTATGAGAGTTGTTACTTCTAGAGCTGGAGACGATTTCACTAGTGGCTACCTCAGAAAACCTCTCAGTGAGACAGTGGTAGCAACAACCTACACCAGCAAACACGATCACACTAGGGTCTGTAGCGAATATTCTCATGGATGTTGGAGATAAGTCTCCGCAAGTGTGAAGTCCACACATAGTCATGAAAGGTGACTTCTCTATTTCCTTCAAAGAACTAGAGAGTGTCTCCAACTGGATATTCTTATTCTCACTAGTATCAGAAGAATTATTATTTGGATTTTCTGAGAGATGTTCAGAATGGTTCTGTACATTTTTGTTGAATAAATCAATCATGGAGCTTCCTGTTCCAATGTATTCAGTTGAACAAATGTAACGACCTGACTTGACTGAATTCTGGTTCTGAATTTGATCTATAACTGTCTTATTTATTGTATCATTGTCTTTAGATTTGATATTTATTTTTGAGGTGCTTCCAGATTTCTTCAATTTTTTCTGATGATTCAACTCCTTCTGTAAAAGGAACAAACATTGAGTGATAAAGTTGATGAAATTCCCTTCAGATAATGATATCCAGTTTAATAATAGTTACCTGGAGAGTTCTCTGGTAAACCTTAGCTGCTGACATGTTTGTTTCCTTGCAGTCAATGGCAAGAACATTCAACCCATAATGTCTTCCAAGGAAAGAAAAAATATAAAGTAGTAGAATAAGGAGTAATAGATGGAGAAGTTTAATGTTTATATTTATTAAATGGTAATCATCTTTATTTCAATCATTTAAGAAAATCTAACATAATAAATTATTAGCTGGAATGTAAATATATATATATATTATTAATGAAATAAAATATATTTTGTGAAAAATTTACCTGATGCCAGAGCAGCACTAATAGCTACTTTAGAAGCACATGACAATCTTTTAGCTAAATACCTTAAGTCAGTTCATAGATGATATATTAGAATGTTGAGATACTGACCTTGCCAAGACAGAGCTCAAGTAACCTTTTCCAGCTCCTAAGTCACATACCCAGTCAGTTCTACATCCTGAAAAAAAAGAAGATATTAGAATTAATCTATTAGATATAATAATCAGAAATAAAAATACCTACTTGCAATTAGAATGCACCAATAAAACTACCTGCATAGATATACATTAAAATAAATTTGTAGCTAGGATAAGTTCACACTTATTGAACAGGTCCAGACTATCGACCATTTTATGATTTTAGTACAGAAAAACATTGATACTTGGAGGGTACTATCACTACTATGTATACTAATTAAAATAAGAGTTAAATTATATTGTCTTTCTTTCATGATCAATAATGTGGAAAACTCAATCAATCTATACAGCTTCAACTCAACATCACACACTTTATCTTCTGTATCATAGAGTCACCTTTACACAATGTGAATACCAACAGACTCATCTCCTGAACCTCGTGAGTCTTTTGCTCAGTCATCAGATTCCCAAGACTGACTCTGTCATTTTCAATTAGGTGCTCTGTTATACCCAAACATTTATAAACCTGCAATAAAAATGGAATATAATATTTAGCTACAATAAGTTTTAGTATATAGCTAGTTTTAGCTAGCTAGCTAATATATATTTGAAAAAATACACACATTTTCTATATACCTGAGACACAGAAGAGAGAATGTCGAATTTACCAAGTCGCAAATTGTGAACAGAAGAGAAGAATTCAGAGATGGCAGGATATTTTTCATTGAGAGAGGCTGCAGAGTGGGAAAATTAGTAAATATAAGATTGCTAACTTCAATTTTATTAGGTACCTACTGAAATTATAAATCAACATACCCAGCAATGTAACAGCTTCCTCATCAAAATGAACAATTTTGTTCAATGTTCTTAGTGGGAGATCATTCAGCTCCAAACCCATTTTCTCTGGAAGTTTATTTTCCCAAGCATTGGATAGAATGAAATCTACCATATGGCAGTTGACAAGTGAAAGAAAAGGCAATAATTTATTGTGTATATCCAGAAGAATTTGTTTGATACAATGTAGATTACTCTTGTTGGAGCACTGCCCATTATTATCTGCCATATTGTATAACGAACAACTTTGTCTAATTAGTAATGTACTTATAGCTACGTAGTTCTCTCTGGAAATTAAAAATAGTTTTAGAAATTTATAAAAATATTACACATTGGTATAAATAATAGCTAGCTATACAGGCCAAAGTCATTTATAACTCAAAAAATCCAGGAACCGTTTTTGTTATATTTTTGGGAGCAATCGGGTTGAAAGTCGAGGTCGTTTATAAGCGGATACGAGGGTAGGCCACCCAGTCAGTCCAAAATCTCACTGCCTTTTTCAAAATTTGAATCAAAAAAGCTGAAAATATCCACCAACAATTTCCAATAATTTGGCCCATCCACTAACATTTTCTTTAACTAACCATCAAAAATTATTAGTAACATGGGAGTAAATTACTGTGTAAATAGCTAGTAATCCACAGACTTTCAATTTGATTGAATACTATTTTCAAAGGGGAAAAAATTTCCACCGACAAGTAGGTGGAATTTAGCGTGAAATACAGTCTAGGCGATACGTATCTAAAAGCTAAGCGGTGTACCACTGTATGTCATGTTTCATAGTGTGGCAGGAAGTCACCAGTTTGGTTATAAAATAGACATAGGTCACCACATTTAACTTATTTTGAAATAGATATTTGGCATCATTATTTTAGTAAAAAATTTATAATTGAAAACATCATTATATTTCATGTCTGATGCATGTGCATCTTTTAACCCTTCAGCTAGCCACTTTTTTTAATTGTTTTTCTGACTTCGAATTAAATATTTAATAACTTTTTTTTGAGTTAAGACATCAGTGAGGATATGTATGAAAATAATTTGATGAGAATTTTTTTTTAATTTATAAAAAAAATGAAGAGGACACATATGGCCAGTTGGTCCCATGGGACTACTAAATGAAAGGAGTCACAAGTGTCCACTTGGTCACTAAAGAGTTATGGCTATTTTATTAGTGACTTAACAGTTGATTACAATTTTTTCAACTTATTGTACCTCTCAAAAGACATACTTATAGAAATATTGAAAGTACTGTACATTCTATCAAACAGGTTATTTGAATGAAGATTTATGGAGTAAATTTGATAATAGGCTAACAGTAATAATTTTATGGGGTAGCTAACAATTATAGACTTTCAATCTTAAGTGAAGTAAAATCTTGAGACCATTGTTCTATGGTGGAGCTGGGCTGCTCAGCTTTCAGGTACTGTTCATCTTATGGTCTAGTCTTGGACCGTATGCTCTCTAATCTCTTATCTCTATGAGTGACCATCATCTACTACCAGTCTTCAAAATATGGAACATTTTTCCAAGACTCTCAAAGACAAATATGAGCCCAATTTTAGATCTCAGAAAGATCTCGAACTAGCTAATTCCTATGTTACCATTAATTTAGCTACAGGAGATTCTATATCTGCTGCAGAGAGTAACTCTCTCAAATTAAAACCTGAGGGGTCATCTAGTTATTACCAATATAAAGATAAAATTATTATGATTATTATTTACTATTAGCTAATTATTATTTACTGACACCACTGATCCCACGATATTTCTTTTTTTTTGAATTATAGGCAAAGTCACCAGTATACTGGCAACTTTTGAGGGGTGAAATAAATTTAGAAACCTGTAAATAACAAGTAAATCTACTAAATCACTCATAGGTAGTCTCATGAGATACTCCTATTTCTTCTTCCGAGTATCTTGAATGCCAAGTAAAATATTATGTCTCATAAACTCTACATTTGTCTCTCCAAAACGATCAAATTATCATAAATTCTCTCCCAAATAACATTGCAGCATAAGAGAAAATTAGATATTTCTTGCCATTTGCAATTGAAGGGCTCAAAATAACTGTCACAAACTCGTAAGAGTTTGGACATGCTTTAATAGCTGTCTTGAGTGTGGCGACCTTGATCCTTTGTCTCGCCAAACTGGCAACTTTCCTGCTACACTTTGATATATGGACATTATTTATAAAAATGAATTAATTTTTAGGGAATTTTTGATCTTAAAACAAGTTAATTTATTTTTAAAATATATATACAGAGGTGAACATTCTGATGCATAATCAGAATGCCGCTATATCAGAATGTAGCGCCATAGCAGCGGCAGCTCTACTGACTAAAAAATTATCATATATGCTGTAAAATTGTCTTTATTACATTAACGGCCACATACAGTGTAGAAATTAATTATCAATCCCCTGAAAAAAGATTACACGCAAGGATAGGAACCAATTCCAAATAGTTACAAGACATAACTGTCTTTGATCACGAGAGAACTCAAGAAGAAAGTCAAGAAACCAGTGGGAACTAGTGAAGCATTTTTTAAAGGTCCCCTCCAAGCAAATATTTTTATTGCTTTATTTAACGAGGCTAATGTTTCTTATCATTTTGCTGCAAACCGCATCGAATTTGGTGGCATATTTTTAAATTTATATGCTTTTTAAGGTCCCCTCCAAGCAAATATTTTTATTGCCTTATTCAACGAGGCTAATGTTTCTTATCATTTTGCTGCAAACCACATCGAATTTGGTAGCCTATTTTTAATTCTATATGCTTTTAAAGATTTATATAATCAAAACTCTACAAAACCTATTTTACTTCCGACTTACTAATTTAAGAAATTTTCAGCCTGGAGAAAAAAAATGTACACCATTTGTTTTGATTGTCAACTAGGCAATATAGGTTTAATAAATCCATTTAATATTCGTGTAAAGGTATAAAATTGAATGAACTTATAATAGAAATGTTTATATACTTTGAGAAACTTTTAGTAACTAAAATAATTTAAATAAAGGCCGAAAACGCATGGTTTGTTTATAAAATTCAAATTTGTAATCAAAACAAAGAGTGTACAATCTTCTTCTTGAGCTTCAGATTAGAGATTCACTCAATTGTTGCTCACTGAGTATTAAAAAACTTTAAAAACAAATTATAAAATATAATTTAACAGAATTTTATGCAGTTTGCAGAATAATGATCGTAGACCTTAGTTCTATAATATTATGTTATAAACTCGTTTTTTCGGCGGAGCCTGGAGAGGACCTTTAAGAATCTGTGTGGAAGGTTCATAAATATATGTATATTACCAGAGCTGGGCACGCGAACCTTTTTTTAGGTTCCGAATCCGAACCCGAATCTTCGTCATTTTGGGTTCCGAACCTCCGTATAGCGAACCCAATTTGGAAAAGTTTGGTCCGAACATTTGTTCCGAACCAAACATTTAGTCCGAACATTTGTAAGCCAACCTCTGATATTTTAGGTATATATTTTATATCTAAAAATTAAGAAAAACGAAAGTGAACTACAGTCTACACATTTACATTCGGCCCTTTTACTATTACTTATGCTTCCAAGGCTATTAGGGCAACCTATATAAAAAAAAACAGTTTTTCCAACAAGATACTAACTATTTGTCAGAAACAAGTTACAACCAGAAGGTTTCACTCTATGTTAAAAAAACACATGTCTTATTTATAAACCTACGTTACTGTATTTTTACAAGTTGTTAGTTTTTGTACTAAACTAATGTGTACCAAATTTCAAGTAAAAATATTGAATATATAAGGAGAAATAAATACATAGCTATATAAGAGATTGGCAACTGATTGAGCTGAACTGTTATTGGATGGAGTGTGAACCAATCATAGCTCGTGCATTTGTCTCTACTACATAAAATGTGGACATATTCGTGCGTATTGGGTAACCAATCTGTATTTCTACGTTGCCACACGTCACTAAAGTACAATTAATTCCATAATTTACGCTGATTTACGCCGATACGTAAATATTTGAGTTTTTAATTTAAAAAATATAGTTGGTATTTATGTAGCAACAAAGTCAAGAAAGGCCAGTAAATTTAAAGAAATGACATGAAATATATAAAGTAATTTAAAAAATATATGCCCATAAAACATACGTCAAATTCATTTGGGTTAATATAATAAATTTATAATAATTATACTGTGACTTCATATGACTACATTATAGAGGAGTTGCACTGGTAGAACTGCTATTTCATGAAATACAACTAATTTAGAGAATTTTCTAAATAGGAATAAGAGATTCATAGAAAACTTACAAATATTTGTGTAGACTAACTTAAATATGTTCACTATAGAGGTAAGTTCGCTATACCGGATTTTACTATTCAGCGTGATTCACTATACAGGAGTTCACTATAAGGGAGTTCCACTGTACTTACTATACTTAATAAGTTAGTATCATTGAGTATGACTGAATGAGCATTAAGTATCTTTAAAGTTCCCCTCCATTCTCTACTGCAATACGTAGTTTAAGTTATTCTGAATTTTCTTCTGACTTCCGAATTTCATGCAAAGAAAAATTAAGACCAACTCTGTCGTCATAACAATGCAAGACAATGTATCCATATTAAAGTATCAGAGTATCTAATTGAATATGTTTTAAGTTTTTACTATTAGTTTTCAATTTTTCTTTTATATTACAACATTTTTGATTAACTCTATCTAGAGAACTGATGATAAAAAAACTTTTTGCATTTTGTTTAAATATGAAAGTACAATAAGATACCGTATTATGGTATTCCTAAACTATATTTGCTTGCTTAACTTTTTCTTCTATTCAATATATTAGAAAGGTCAGACAGTGAAGATTACTGTGAATATTTCTCAAAGTTATTTATATTATAACTTATATACATACAATATTATAATACCTATATATAAATTATAATCAATTTAATTGTAAAGCGAATAGCCGAATACTCGATCTTAAATTATCTGATCAGCCTACCTACTTAGCCGTCAAAAGTTAGCTCATTTGAGTCATTTCAATATTTTTTCTTTTAAAAACCTTCATTTGATATTTAGTATTTCATACATTAGTAAAAGCAAAAGAAAAAATCATCATTCAAAATAAAAGTAACAAGCTAAGACAAGAAACAAATTTTATTTATAAGATGTTATTGTACGAAGCTTGGTGTGCGCAATTATTCTCGCACATATTTGATCTCGCTAAGCCGCTATAAGAGTTACAGTTAACCGATTATAGTGAAATATTCACCCTTATATATGTAGTGAAAAACACTCTTGCATCTAATGCCTGGAAAGATCTCTGATATATTCCTAATATTATTATAGATTTGAATATATGCTCATAATATGAGTATATTACCATTTATCACCTTCGTTTTTGTCTAAACGTATTTATGCGAAAAATTAAACGATTGAAAAGACAGCTTTAAAATCGGTCTTGAATTTAAGTTATTATTATTTTTCCATGAGGACTGGTTAGCCAACGACTAAGGTACTAGGGTAGGGTGTTATGTAATGTTACCTAATATATACATTTACTTTGTTCATAACCTTACCTATAGTTCTACATATTTCAAGCAATTTCAATTGAGATTTGAGGGAACACAAACCGTTATTAATGAATTAACTTGTTAAGATTATTATAAAACTTACCGCTATTCAAGAAAGGATGAATGACGTAATGGAAGAAGAGCGGGGAAAGACGCATGTTCTTCGCATCAGTGTTAAGCAGAAACCTATGTATATAATAGTAGCCGAGAGGTACGGTACATGTTCAGAACGAAAATAATTAAATGAACAGGTCAGTTTACCCCGGGTACGGATGTTCGGACTTGAGAAAAAGACGTTCCGAACACTGAAGTCCGAACCGTTTTTGAAGAGGTTCCGAATCCGAATGTCCGAACCCATTTTCCAGTCCGAACCGGTTCGCGAACATTCGTGCGGAACGCCCAGCTCTGTATATTACCATTAACCAAATTATATAAATAAGCATGTACACTATACATGGCGTCACTACACATTACCGGACGCTTTTTAGGCACACCGGAGTGGGGTCTCACCACTGTAGAACATTGAAACTAATTGCCTCTTATGGTTCACCTATTATCAGGCCTCTTTCTAAATAACTGAGAGTTGCTACTGTAGTTTGTTGTATACGCTAGTTTGTTGTACTCAGTACTGGTACTAGGTACTGCACACTTCATGATTGTTTAACGACCTAGCAGGTGGTTCAGAGGACGGCACACCCCCCGATATTATGATATAAATATATACACTAGCGGACAAAATTGTGGGACAATACAGTTTTTTTACCATTTCTGCAATATTTTCCAATGGATTTAAATAATTTTTACACTCAATGTAGCCACTTATAGTGTTAATAATGATATAAAATTTCAGCTCAATATGTAGGATAGAAAAAACTTATGGTGGAGTCAATTTTTTTCTCAAAATCACAGTGCCAAAAGTGTGGGACAATGTTAGAAAAAGGCAGTTTAAAGTCAGTTTATCCACATTTCTCACTATGGCAATGAAGAATAAGTCGATTGCACCACTTTGTTTACATTTTAGCTGGTTACATCATAGCACTGGCACCGAAAATGACCGCCTCCATGAAAAGAAGAATTGTAGAACTTTATGAAGATAAAAATTCTATCCGGAAGATAGCCGAGGACTTGCAGTTGTCCAAAAGTGTTGTGGGAAGAATAATAAAGGACTACAAGGAGACTGGGAAAGTTTCACCACTGAAGAAGAAGGGTAGACCACAAAACACCACTCCAAGAGACCACTCAGGAAAAAGTGGTCTTTTCTGATGGATTAATCTCTCTGTTGGAGTAGCCACCGAAGAAGAAGGGTAGACCGCAAAACACCACTCCTAGCGACCACTCTGGAAAAAGTGGTCTTTTCTGATGGATTAATCTCTCTGTTGGAGTTCAGCAAACCTTAAAATACAGTAATAAATTAATAGGAACTGTATAATCCGCAGCATTTAGCCTCTAAAATTCATCTGTTAGCCTAAGCTATTTTCTAGAGTGGCCTAGAGACGATAGGATCATGAGGAAAATGGCACTGAAGGATAGGTTTCAGACGGCAGCAGGTATTTCTTGTGAAATGAGTACCTCCTATGATGTCAATGTTTCTAGTAGAACCGTGCCTACCAGTCTGTATTTCTTTGAAAAAAATATTCTGGCAAAGTAGGTGGATTTTTAACTATTTATTCCTATGTTACCATTAATTTTCGGTGGATAAATGGGGAAAATGTTGGTGGATCAGCCAAATTAATGGACATTTATGGTGGATTTTTTCAGCTTTTAGAAAAAGTCATTGGGATTTTGTGCACCAAATACTGTCGGGTTGTGTTAAACCCTTATTTATTAGATCAAGAAATTTCCTAGGACTGATGAAATAAGCATACAGCATTCATTATCTAACAATGAGGGAATTTCTATTGATAATCGCATGAACGTAGGTATTTTAAGGTCCTTATCAGGTGATAAGTCATACAAGTCACATGGTGACGAATAATATTGGAACAAGACAATGGGAGTGACGTCACAGGTACATCGAGTTAGGACTGCAAAGTTCTACGGCTCAGCATTACAGATTTTAGATGCCGTGTAGACAACTTAGACTTGGGGAGGAGGAAGGCCCTTCATCGGTCCTAGGAAATTTCTTGATCTAATAAATAAGGGTTTAACCCAACAAGACATCATTAGATCTGATGAAATTTCCTAGGACCAATGAAATAAGCATATATACCAACCGGTAGCGCAACTAGAATAACGGTATAGCTGTGAGCACAGTATTGCAGAGGAAGGAAGTCTAAGCTAGATAGACAATTCTTTACGCATGTTAGATGATGATGAAAGGAAACGAAAGTTAACTCAACTCAAACATTTTTTAAATTAACCAAGAACATTTTTTCAAGTAGAATTAATAAATCCTAATACAATAGATATTTATAGAAATCTGGAATTTGAAAAGGTAACTCTACCAAGTGATAAATTTGTTTATTTTATTGACTTAGAGTTATAACCCAAACAAAAAAAGAATATAGGTTAAGTTGAACCTAACGCAACACAGGTGGTTTTTATTTTTATCCCTATTTTTAATTAGGTATCTAGAGATAAAGATATTAGAGGATTTCCAGAACGCTCTCTTAACAATTTCTTCCTTTCCTATACCTCTGGTCCAGGCTAATGAGGTTGCCATTTTTCTAACGTCATGGGCTTTTGGGAAGGTTTTGGGATTGGAAACATTAATTAAATTAGTAATCAGAAGTGAAAGTTGAGGAGCTTTTAGAGGTTTTAGAGTTTTAAGATTGAAGAATATGTGAGATACTTCGTAGTGTCGCGTTGCGTTCAACCATAGTTTGAGGGAATTAACTGGGCAGAGATTGTGAGGAGCATGGTCGGAATCTAGGAGTGCGGGGAATGAGACATCAGGTGCTATGTAGTTGATCCTCTCATTTTTGTAGAGGAAACCTGGTTTAACTGCCAGAGTAACTTTTGTATAGTTAGGTGAAAAGGAGACAGAGTTCCTGTCGAAAGCAGAGATTTCGGAGATACGATTTCCAGCAGCCAAGGCGACGAGGAAAAGAGTTTTAGTTAAGAGGTGATGTTTGGAGGCTTTCTTTGGATCATATTGGGGCATTTCAAAGAGGGATAATACTTTCTTAAGAGACCACTGTGGGATTCTCCTTCTTGTAGGGAGAAATTCTATGAATTGGTAGTTTAGAAGTAAAGTGAATGGCTTCGATTTAGTATCAATTCTAAATCCATACAGTAGTGGAAGGTGAAGAGCATTTCTGTAGGAGATAGTAGTTCTCGGAGATAATCTTTTTACTTCCACCAAATAAGACAAGAAACTTAAAACCGTTCCCGATGATATGTTGGAAGGTGATACTTCACTTAACCAGTCTTGAAAAATCTTCCAGCAATATTGGTATTGATTAATGGTAGATTGTCTATGAGCTTTTCTGAATTAGTTTTGCCATACAAAGGTGTTAAGATTTTCATTAAAAACTCCACACGTGAAAGACGATACAAGAGTGTGAGGCGAGAGATACCCAGCCGCCTAAAACTTCTTGACCTATTTCGAGCTTTAGGTTGATTAGAGTAGCTCTGTTTTGTAATTCTGCCCACCAGGGTGCTGACTGTATTTTCGGAGCGATTAAGATCCCCTTGCCTCTGTAAGTTCGTAGCTTCACCATTACTTCTTGCATCTGGGCAGTTGGAGGAAACAGGTATATTCTGTTCCATAGGTTCCAATCCATTTGAAGAGAATCTACTATTGATGCACTGGGATGATGAAATCTGCATCCGAAAGTTATCAGTTTGTTGTTGCCTGGGTGAGCGAATAAATCTATTTGAAGAGGAGTTGTGTTCCTTTGGATGTTCTGGAAACTCATTGCAGTGAGAGTCCATTCTGCAGGGTTCGGAGATTCTCTCGATAGTTGATCCGCCCATACATTTGCTGTTCTCGGTATGTGTTGTGCTTTTAGATGACATGGAGTTTTCTTGCAAATGTCTGCAAACTGAAGAGCGATTTAATGAAGTGCTGGCGATTTCGGAAATCCCAACCGATTCACTACAGAACATGCAGTCATGCTGTCCGACTTTATAAGAATAGTCGACTGTTGGGGTGAAGTTAGTGTTTGGAGACTTTTGAGGACTGTTAAAGTTTCCACTACAGTAATATGTTGATCCGTATTTTCCTTTTTCCAGGGTTGTGACAGAGTGGTTCTCCGAGAGGTTACTGCTCCCCATCCTTTTTCCGAGGCATCTGTCCATATGATTTCTTTTGTTTGTGGAGGACGGAATGGGCTCGGAGAAGAGTTGTTCTCCAGGTCTGCCCACCACTTGATCGCTGTACGAAAATCCTGAGAAATCAGAGCCCGTCCTTTGTGAAAGGGTGGGAGATGAAAAAGGACTTTGTAGAATTGGTGTCGACCCAAGACTATGAGGGGAGCTATGAAATTCATATGTCCTTGAAATCTCTGAAATTAAAGTCGAGATAGTTGTTGGAAGTTCATAATTGTTTGAGCTATGTCTATAGCTTCAATATTTGGTCTTTTGTGGGCAAAAGCGTTGCAGTTAGTCCGTTCCACTGAACGCCGAGGTATGTGATTTCCCTTGATGGTATTAGTGATGATTTCTTTAAATTGAGTTTGAAGCCCAACTTTTGGAGCAACTCTGTTGTCATCTGAGTTAAAACTGCTGTAGTTTCTTGAGAGCGACTCCAAATGATCCAGTCGTCCATATATGCGCTGCACGTGACTCCTAGACTGTGTAGGGTATTTAGAGGGAATTTTGATATGCAAGTGTATATCATTGGCACTATGTTGAGACCGAATGGCATGGCTCTGAAAAAATTGAGGTTTCCGTCCATCGTAAATGCTACGAATTTGTGGAACCTTGGGTGCAAGGGGCAATGCAGAAAGGCATCTGATATGTCTATTTTTGTGAAAAAGGTTGAAACAGGTAGAGATTGTCTCAATTTTTTGACAGTTTGCATTTTGAATTTTGGGCAAAGTATGAGTTTGTTCGGGAGAGATAAATCTATTACAAGGCGGAATCCTACGTCTTGTTTTGGAATTTTGAAGATCGGTGATGGGCAGCATCGTTTGTGTGAAGTTTTGTAGATTATCCCTTTTTCTAGGAATTTTAGTACAAGTTCTTTGACATCCCCTCTCGTTGTTGAATGTGGGGAAAAAGGAGTTTGGGGGTTCCTTCTTCCATTCCACGTAAGTCCGTGGAAAATCAGACGTTGAAGTTTGCCAGGTGCCGTTTTCCATTGGTCTTTGCGAGAGGAAAATGGTCTGGAATATAAAGGTCATTCATTTGATCGTTTGAAACGTGACGGGTGACTGAAGGATTTTTGTGGATTTTTCTTGAGTTTGGAGTGTCTATCGTCATTTCTTTTAGATCTGTTGTTGAAATTTCTTTTGTGCTTGCCGTTGGTTCTATTGTGTCTGTCACGATGAAACTCTCTTTGGGTTTTGGTAGAGATTTTATGGTTGTTAGTCGTTTCTTGGTTTCTCCAAATGGGCTTGTTAGATTCGGGATGACGAAAAGAATTTTGACGGGGTTTGAATTTTTGTTGTTTATTTTGTACTTGAAAGCTCTTATTGAAATTGGGTTTGAAAGATCTAGTTTTAAAAAGTTTAGCACGTTAGAGTGGACCAGACGTGAAAGGGTGAGCTAAGGCAGTAGCGCTTTTTACAGAATCTTTATCGAAGAGATCTTCTCGGAAAAGGCTGCCTTCTAGAAGAGCTAATCTTATCTGAATAGGTTCTAGTCCTTGTACTGAGAAAGCCCTTATCTTCTTTCTCGCTTCAGCAGCTTTCTTAAGGGCAGGGATTAGTAAAGATAAGGAAGGAGAAACTACTCCTTCATCCGAGAACCCTTTAATATTGTCTATTTCGTTCAGCACGTTAGCAGCTTGGAAGATTGTTTTGAAGTCAGTCATATGTCTTACTGATGCTAGTAAGATGCTCACCGTTGTCATGCCTAAATAGGTACGGAGTATCTGAAAGAGTTCTTTCCGAGCTTCATGATCAGCTTTTATCAACTCAAAGGATGGCTTAAGAGTTAGTCCTGCAAGGTATGATAGGTTTCTGCTAACTTTGGAGCAGAAGCGAAAGCTAGAAGCGGTATGGAAGAAGACTTTATAGGAAGAGCGAGCAATGATTTCTGAGGTGGTTTTCCTGAATCTATACATCTAGCTAGAGTTAAAATTTCTTCAGGGATATTCTCAACTTCAATTTTATCATGACCTAACTTCCAAGAAGTCATGGACATTGTAGTTTTATTGAAAGGTGCTCTTAATTGTTTGGCTGAGAGCAGTTCTTTGAGCAGGAATTTCAGAGCCATAAGGAGCTAATTTGTCTAGGAAAGAGTCTATTGCTGAACAATTCCGAAGGATCCGTATCTTGTTTCTATTATGTTTTTGGATCGAGTCTACCATTCTATCATCCCCAGCTGATGAAATCTCGGCACCTTGTAGAACAATTCTACAGTTATGAATTTCTGCGTCATCCGGTAGTATAAAAATGTCTCCTATTTTGGTAATAGAATGTTCAACATCTTGAGAATCCAGTTGATGTTCGAACTCATCCTCTATTGATACCTCTGAAGACATTTCATCAAATGAATTTTCTTCTTCAGATTCATCGAATTCTCTATCATAGTTTCGATTTGAATTTTGAGTAAGATGGTTATCCAGTCTCTCAAGAATTTGTAGAGTCCTTATTGAAATATCAGAGGCGAAAGAAGTGCTCAGGGCCATTTGTTGGTCAGGAGTTGGAGCAGCTTCTTCTGTCACGTTATCAATAGATTCTTGAGGACATTGAAGATTTGCAAAGGAAATTGCTTCTGGGTGCAGAGAAGGCTTCTCTGGATGTTGTGCCATAGTTCTTACTCTGCTTTGCCAGCAGTTGAAAGCAAGAGAACTTTCTTTAGCTTTTTCAAATAGATCTTTACAAGGTTGACATTGTGGAGGATCGAAGAAGGGCAATATGATGCATGGTGAATGGAAGACGCATGTTAAATGGGTATCTGACGACTTCAAACTAAATTGGCATTCACTACAATGACGTGTCATGAATGATCTGTCGGCAGAAAAAGTAAGGTTAATTCGATGCCGAGGTATAGATTTTCAACATCTAGTTCACTCTGTCTATGTATTTTTACAAGAATTTAAACCAAATTTAATGATTTAAGATTTTGTAAAAACAATGAGCCAACAATAGGTTGGCTAGTTGTGAAAAAGAGATAACAAGCTCGTTATAACTATCACTTAAAATTTAGAAAAATCTAAATAAATAAACATCAATAACCATGTTAAAAACTAAAAAAGTTCTAACAAGTTATGTATGTAAAAAGTCACTAGATATACATATCTAGGAATTCTTTAGGCTTGTTTGAAATTTTTAAGGTCAACAGACTTGTTAGCCAAAACTTATAAATTTTCTAAACCTATAAGGAATAAATATACCTTTGTGTGAACAAGGTTAAAAACCATAGCTTAAACTTAGTAAATATCAAAGAACGAAGTCAGGCTCTAACAAACTCGTCAGTGCTTAGCAACAAAAAGCATTTTACTAAAGAATAAAGTTAGGCGTTATCAGTTTAACAAAATTTAGTTAACTTAGTTAGCTAAAGTTAAAACTCTGATAAAGTTCATCTTTGGGAAAAAGTGAAGCATAACAAAACTAGTTATTGCTTTGAAAGATGACCTTAGTTTTAAAAACACTGAGTGGGGTGAATTTCTAACAAACTCGTTAGTTCACCTGCACTACTCTAGTTGAAGCTTCAGAGAAAATATGGCACCTTTTAAAAATTAGGTATGCCATAATTCATTAACTCTTTTAGAGATTACTAGCAAACTAGCTAGAAAAAAGTTACTTAAACATCAGACTAGTAGTCTAAATGATTAACGGGTAAAAAAAAGGTTTGGATATTGTAAAGATAATCAGTAACCAAGTAGGTAGAACAGACTCGTTCGTACTTTTTACAACTTTAAATAGGTATTCAAAAACTTATCTTAAGAATGCTAACAAACTCGTTAGTTTCTCAAGTGTTTTGAACTTCCTAGTACAAAAGTGAGAATTAGGTTGAAAATAAAATCTTTTACAATAATCCATATCAAAAAAACGGGAAAACGTTTTCGATAAAAATAGGGTGTGACCCGTGCTTACCTTCAGATGGTCCTTTTATTCTGAAGGGTAACAAGTTCTAAGTGATATACACTTATAAAGGCCTGATACACGGAGTAATCTTCACTGCCAGATATGACTTGTCTATACGGTGTCCAAAGCTGTAATGCTGAGCAGTAGAACTTTGCAGTCCTAACTCGATGTACCTGTGACATCACTCCCATTGTCTTGTTCCAACATTATTCGTCACCATGTGACTTGTATGACTTATCACCTGATAAGGACCTTAAAATACCTACGTTCATGTGATTATCAATAGAAATTCCCTCATTGTTAGATAATGAATGCTGTAAGCTTATTTCATCGGTCCTAGGAAATTTCATCAGATCTAATAAAGACTGGCGTGTCTAGACGCCTCCCAGTCTGTATTTGGTGTACAAAATTCCACTGACTTTTTCAAAAAGCTGAAAAAATCCACCATAAATTTCCAGTAATTTGGCTGATCCACCATCACTTTCCCAATTTATCAACCAAAAATTAATGGTAACATAGGAATGAATAGCTAAAAATCCACCGACGTTGCTAGAATATTATTTTAAATGGGAAAAAATTCCACCAACATGTCTGTGGAATTTACCATGAAATACACACTGGGACGCCTCGGCGAAATTGGCCTCTTTCCAGTCTGCAGAATGAGTTTCTTCTCCCGCAGAGATTTTATTTTGAGAGAGAGTTACTCTCTGACTCTTAGCAGCAGATTCAGAATCTCCTGCAGCTAAATTAATGGTAACATAGGAATTAATTCAAAATCTCCCGCAGCAAAATTAATGGTAACATAGGAATTAATTCAAGATCTCCCGCAGATATCTCCAATTTCCATGTTTTAATGTATGGACAAAGTCGCCAGTATATTGGCGACTTTTGAGGGATTAAATAAGTTGGAAAACCTGTAAATACCAAGCAAATCACTCCTAAAGTAGTCTAAAGAGATACATATGCATCAAGCATGAAGCATAAGGATGTTTCAAAGTGTAAAATCTTCATTAGGAAGCCAAATTTCTTGTTTAAAGTATCTAAATGTGATGACCTGGATCCATTTTCTCACTAAACTGGCGACTTTCCTGTCACACTTTAAAACATGGTCCAATTTCTAAAATTCAATAAAAATATCCCACAGAGAGTCTTGGAAAAATGCCAAGTAAAATAGTATGTCTCATAAACTCACCATTTGCCATCTTCAACTCTCTCCAAAATTCAACAAATTCTCTCCAAATTGATCAAATTATTATTAATTCTCTCCAAAATAATATTGTAGCATAGGAGAAAAATAGATAAAACTCGCCATTTGCAATTGAAGGGCTCAAAATAACTGCCACAAACTCGCCATTAAAATGGCAAGTTTGGACATGCTTTATTACTTGGGAAAAATGTTCCATATTCTGCAGACTGGGCCTCTTTGCAAGGTCACCTGTGAAAAAACCTTTGATTAGCCTCAAAAACAAGAAAGTTCGATTGAGCTTCGCCGAAGATCATGTACTCTGGACCGGCCATCAGTGGCCAAATGTATTTTTTTCCGATGGAAGCAAGTTCAATCTATTTGGATCTGACGGGAAAAAATATGTAAGAAGATTTTCTCATGAAAGATTCGATAAAAAGTGCACCAAGAAAACAGTCAAGTTTGGTGGGGGCAGCGGAAGGGACGACTGATCTCGTCAGTCTAAACACCAGAGTTAATGGAACCATCTACAAGAACTTGTTACGAGATCATGTCATCCCAATACTTAGACGCTCTGCCTGCGAATCGCCCATTTTCACGCAGGATAATGATCATGTTAATGTTTCAAAGTATGGACAAAGTCGCCAGTATATTGGCAACTTTTGAGGGGTAAAATAAGTTGAAAACATGTAAATAACAAGTAAATCACTCATAAATACTAAATAGTCTCAAGAGATGCATATGCATCAGACAATAAGCATGAGGATATTTTCAAGTGTAAAATCTTCACTAGGAAGTTAAATTTCTTCATTAAAGCATCTTAGCCTAAATGTGGCGACCTGGATCTATTTTCTCACTAAAATGGCGACTTTACTGCAGCACTTTGAAACATGGGATAATGCCCCCTGCTACAAAGCTAAACACGTGATGGAGTTTCATCGGGAGCAAAATGTGGCTGTATTGGATTGACACCCCCGCAAAGTCCGGAGCTAAATCCAATAGAAAACCTCTGGTCCACTTTGGGGAAGAATGTGAGTGCCAGGAATCCCAACAACACTGAAGATCTTTGGCTCAAACTCAAAAAAGAGTGGGCGAAAGTGTCACGAGATGATTGTCGCCGTCTCATTCATTCCTGTGGTAGAAGGTGTGCTGCAGTCATCGATAACAAAGGCCTTTTCACTAAATATTAATGTTTAGTCTGAAATTTTTTTGTCTATAATTATGAACTTCTTTACATTTTTGTTCACATTGTCCCACACTTATGGCACTGTGATTTTGAGAAAAAAATTGACTCCACCATAAGTTTTTTTCTAACCTACGTATTAAACTGAAATTTTATATCATTATTAACACTATAAGTGGCTACATAGAGTGTAAAAATTATTTAAATCCATTGGAAAATATTGCAGAAATGGTAAAAAGACTGAATTGTCCCACATTTTTGTCCGCTAGTGTATTTTATGTTTAATCAGTAATGAACTACAAAAGTGTCTATAAGGATTTAAGTAACATAGGTAAATAACCTAGAGCCTTGACCTAGAGTAAGGAGGTAAATAAGGATAACAAAACCGGGGGCTCATGACCAGGGGAGGGGGGAGATCATGACCGGGGGGGGGGGGGGGGCTTATGACCTACACCCTGCCTCACCACGTCGCTAACGAATTTGACGTCAATGTGGAAGTGGAAGTGTGATAATTTGGGCTAAGACCATTGGGAATAATGAGCTGGTCAGATCTTCAAGGATTCCAAAAGGAGTGAAAATAAATTACTTATACAATTGATATTGTCACGCTAATTTGTAATATCCGTTATATTTTCACTAAGAAGCCTGCCCCACATTTTTTATCACGCTAACACATAATTCAATTCAAAATTAATTTATACAATTCATATTGTCAAGCAAATTTATAATATCTGATATCATAACTTGATACCTTTTTTCCGCATTTTAGAAAGTTGTGTGAGCGTGCACGCCAAAAATTCAATTTTCCGCGTTTTAGACAGTTGCGTGGCGTGCACTCAAATTCCTGGTCTTCCGGATTTTAGACAGTTGCGTGAGCGTGCATGCCAAAAAAAGTCAATTTTCCGTATTTTAGTCAATAATAAGTGACGTGAGCGTGCACGCTCACATTTTTTTCCGCAATTTAGTTAGCGCCGCATTCTTTTGCGACTGATCCTGCAAATTTCAGTAGCAATCTGACAGCTAATTGAGTTTTACCACGATTTTCCTTGTCTGTGGCTGGGGAAGAAAATTAACAAAAATATTGCAATCAATTAATTTAAATAATTCAAATAAAGAGCTAATAAAGAAATAGGTATCCCAGCAAACATGAATGTATCTATTAGATGTCTAAACGACTCTGTATAACCTCTCTTCCGACATCGAATACCAGTAACAAATTAGACATGGTGACATCAAGTAGACATCAATCCGATATCCGTTTGCACCGCTAAACCGCATCATATTGAGTATATTTGGCATCGAAGCGATACCGTTATAACAGCGTTGAATAGAAAGATAAATTACGACATCCAACATACATAGGGATTCTCTATCGAACAGAAGCCTAATTATATATCTAATAGGCTTCGAAACGATATCCACTTGCATCCAATAAATAAAAAATAAACTAAAATTGAAAACTCTTGCTTCATTGATATAACGTACTGTACGTTTAGGCGCATATCAATTTGATATATGTTACATAATGTTATATATAAATTAAATGGGAAGAAATGAAGTGATGTGTCCAGGTATCGTTCATGGGTCTATCCGTCATCGTGCCAGCAGCTCTGCCACTTTGCCACCATGGATGTATTTTACTACAATTTTTTTTTTATATTAAGCGACCCGGAGATACTTAAAGAAATTTTAAAGCGAATAGAACGATACAGGCAAGAACAGCTTTTATAAACAAAATCACAACTTATTCTTATTTCAAATAGTAATGAGTTGGTCAAATTTTATATAATTGTAACTCCTTAAAAATTTCGTTCTCTATGAGTTCAAATTAAAGAAAATGTTTTGAGGCCATGACTTAGAATACAGATGAAAGCTCTGTAATGAAAGTTCAAACTAATGAATGCATTAATTAAAATTTGACCATATACTAACTCTCACTCAGTAAATATAGGTCATAATAGTTGAGTAATTAGTTTGACATTTTTACTTATATAATTGTGTTATATAAAACAGGAATCTTTTGCTCTGTGAAATAATTTTAGCAATACGGTATATGTTCCAAGTTATTAATAGGGTCTATATTTTCGAACACGTGATAAAGGAAAATATAATAATTATTATTTAACTACCATTTAATCAGTAACATAATAGCTGAAGATATGATACCAATTGAAATAAAAGTTAAATAATGATTATTATATATAGATTTATTGAGACCGATTACAACTTTATAAGTTTAATTATCTATAATGTGAATCACTGAATTTTAATCGTCTCATTTGCAGCTTTTGGCACTAGGCAAAAGCTCAAGTTATCGGATATGGGGTTCAGCTTTTTACGTAGAAAAATTATTTATGTAATGATTTTTATTTCTATAATTGTATTTTACGTACTGCCAATTACGTGGATGCCAATTTAAGTAAGAATTGAATAATGATAATTATTATATTTATTTCTTACATATTCGAAAATGTGGAACCATCCGATAACACAGAATTTACTCTAAAATGGAACGTGTTAAATAGCCTCTACGTTTAGTAGAGGTTTAACGTCTGCTTTTGAACCAAAGGCCATGTCACTGACGTCAAAAGGAAATAAAATACAAGGGACTGAAAGAAGCAATCAGAAAGAAGTGGCTACATGGAAAAAGTCACGATGCTCATGGATGCTGAAAAGCTACTCCGTAAATGCTGTCACTTACCGAGGATGTGAAAAAATGGTCACAAACACCGGTGGCTGCACTCAAGAATGGAAGAGGGAAATAAAGTGGTAATAGTAAATGAAGTCTACGAGCCTACTTAATACAAAATCTAAGACCTCGTACGTAAGTGTGGAGCGTAACCCTAACGCTATCCTCTAAAACTGCATGGAGAGTTAAAAACACTATACACATGGTAAACATAAAATAGACAATACATAATCCAAATTACAACAGTTTTGGTTCCCAAGGGATGCCACCCCATTTCTCTTCTATTCACCAAAGACAGCTTCAGGAACCCCTCGGGGCTTATTATAAGCAGTTCAGAATAGATTCATAACAATAAATGCACTGGCCATCGAAAAATCACTTGCTTGGTTATCCATTTCATTTTTCCGGTACTAGAGGAACAATATTCAACACCTGATGTTCCAGTATCGCTTACTTTACGTTAATCCAGTGTACAATCGCACTAGCGTGCCAATTCCCAAACGTACCTTTACAACTGCCGTACTCTCTTATAAGCGTATTAATTATTGGGTATAGTTTAAAGGGAGCACAACGTACTTTATATAGAAAGGTACAATCCAATTGAATAGAAATAATTCCTACGTTTCTATTCTCATTATAAAACAGGAGGATAAGAAAATGAATTTCCAAATTTGAAACGATTTTTTTAAAACTACGTATCTGTTTTCGCACTTCTGGTCGAAGTATAAATTCAGATATCGTTTAGAAACAGACATGCCGACGTCAAGATGATGCTGTTAAAACTATGTATCGGTTTTCGTGTTTCTACTCGAAGTGTAAATTCAGACATCATTTAGGAACAGACATTCCGATATCTACTATGAGTCGAAATGGTTGCTAAGTCGATACCCACCGTTAGCGCAACGAATTCGACAGCAATCGGCATCGAATCGACATTCATATGTTTGTTGGGATATTATTGTTTTTCTGAATCAGTTTATTGAAAACAAGGCAGGATTCCTCAAATTAAGTACCAACTTATGTAATTAATATTCTTTATAACTACGTAGGTATAGGTAGCAGCTAATATTCCATTTATATAAATTAATTAAAATAAGTATGTAAAATTCATTTTGATTTGATTATAAATAATTTAAATATCATTTATTTCGAATATTTATTCAGATTACCACCCGTCAATATCAATATTAAAATTATTTATTATATTTTCAGTCCTACAAAATTTTTCAATTATTTTCGTTAGAAAAAATGATAACCAGAGTAGAATTTCATTTTTCATTTTCAAATTTTCGTCATATCTCGTAAGTACTTCGAGTTTCGAAAAACGGTTATCGACGTCCTTTTTGTAGACCATTTTCACATATCATAAATATTTTTTCGATTCGATTAATGCGAATTATATTTTTTTATTAATTTAGTATGTTACAATGTATTTGCCGATTTGAATTAAATCCCTATCTATTCCATTAAAACTTGAAATTCGATTAATTCAGAAACCCGTTCGAATTTCGTAAAACAAATCAAAAGCATTCTGTAGGACCATATAGGCCTGAGCTAGGTTTCCAGAAAATTTCTGCCCATTCTGTTGGTTAGTCTCTGAAAATATCCTGGAAAGTATGTCGAATTAATTTCTATGTATCCCATTATAAATCAAGTGTTAATAATTCGAAAACCCGTTCGAATTTCGAAAAATCCTTTTAACACGTTGAATTCGACACCACTTTCTAAAAAGTTGTAAATTTTCAAGTCTCTAGGTCTAACCGTTTGTGAGTAATATTGCTCCATGTAACACACAGACAGACACACACAGACGTAGCGTATTATATATATATAGACTTAGTGGTCATTAACAAAAAATACACATCATTTAAATTTCAAACAATAAAGAAAACACACTCTATACTCTATATATCCGATTGAGTATATATATCCAGCGCATCTGACTCCAGATCAGAAGGCTGGGTGTTCGAGTCACTCCGGGGTCAACACTTATTTGCGAAGTGGTTTCAGTTGGTGTTAGAATATTTAGTTTCAATTGATATTAGAAGGGGTAGGTGGAATAAAATTGAGTAACTAGATTAATTATAATCTCGAGAATAAAAAGTTTACAAAAGTTATAATAATGTTGTGTGTGTAAGAGTAGTAGGAGGAGCCTGTAAAGATATTACAAAATGAAATTTAAAAATCAATTTTACAAACCAGTAAAAATAAAGCAAAATACAGTATTAATAATAAATTTAAAGTAAACACAGAATAACATTACCCCTACAAACAACGGTCTGTCAATTCGATGGAACAATCCATCGAATCGAGATCCCAGGCAATCGAAAAGAAATCGAATTGATATATGGGAGAACCGGGTGAGTTCGTACAGCGGGTGAATCCGTACAGGGCCATAACTCAACACCCGTTATTTTCTAATCCGTTGAAATTTGAGTGATCCTTCGATCCTCCACCACATCCATTTCCTTTCTACTTCAAACATCAATCTTTCTATTAAACACCTTGCATCACAGAACATTGTGAGAGAAGTGTCATTCAATGTTCTGTCTTCTGTGGTCATTCCCACAGAACATTGAATAGAAGAAGAAGTGTAGATCCCATTATATTACTCTTGAGTGCCGTTTACAGTGACGTCACTTCAACTAGAGCCACTCAGCCAATCAGAGGTTTCGTTTCACCAGTTCTGTTTGAGTCTAAATAGGGTTAAGAATGCCCATTTGTAGATACTGCTATTTTATTAGATCATATAGGTACAAGTACAACAATGTATTTATCTGAGGACATAAAAAAAAGGAATTAGTCATTGACATGGAATGGCATAACTATAAATAATAATGTAATTAATATGATCTTATATGTAAATAATAATGATATGATGAACCTTGTGTGACAACACACTTGTCACAAAAGGAAGAACTTAAATAAACAAGTAATAACTTCCTAGTAAACAAGGCACAGCATGTCGCGTCGCTAATTAGCGTTCCTTTAAGTTATGCACTAATCTAGAGTAATATGTTTCCACTGAGTGTATCTGTTAACAAACACATTTCATACTCCTCTATCTCCCCTCAAGTTTCCAATATCTATATTCTATGTAGTAGTGGGAACTGATGTTGTTGAAATTAGTCGTCAGAAGAGGAGAGTTCATAGTCTTTGTGCCAAGCGGGAGTTAGCTTCTTGCGGGCAGATCGTCTTGGAGGTGGAGTGAGAGAATCCAGTAATATTTTTTTAGATTGCTCGGGAACGTTAATGCTTTCGTCTTGTCTGGCTTGGTCTTCTGGAACATGGACAGCTGTGGGCGAGGTTGTTTCAGGTTCATCTGCAGAAATAAATTCATAATTAGAGGATTCATGTTGCACATCGCCATTGGAAAATGGTCTTATAATTGGGTTGGGATTAGTGGTATGCAATGGCTTTTTGGCTGTGGTGTCAGATTCTGTATGTTTTTCTCGTTGCGATGGATAATTTAAGATCATACGGTAATTTTCATCATCCTTGAGAGTTATTGGTACTGATTGTTCATAGACTGGGATGTATTTCCTGAGAAATTTCCTGTTACGTAGGGTGATTCTGCCAGATCCGTCGATTTTCACAGAATATTGGTCGAATTGTTTAACTTCGATTACAGTCCCCGTTTTGTCCCATTTCTTGGAGTGTGGCCCAGTTTTATTTTGGATTCTTACTTTATTACCGACAGTTAATGGTGGGAGTTTCTTCGATGTTCGCTCCAATACTCTTGAAGCCTCTGGTGTCTATTACGTAAGGCTGATTCTCTTGCTTCCAATGTTCCCTGCCAAGTATTGTGTGGCTTGTATTTACCCGGTAATACTGGAATGAAATCTCGAATAGAGCGTCCAAACACACACATTGCTGGAGAGAGCTTAGTGTCTTTGTCTGGGGTATTCCGATATTGCAATATGGCTCTTCGGAATTTATCAGTATCGAGAGTACCATTATGTTGGGTATTTTCCATTAGAAGTCTTTTTGCTGTTTTCACGCCAATTTCTGCTCGGCGGTTTGAATGGGGAAAGGCGACGGATGATAACCTGTGATGAACTCCCCACTGTTCAAGAAATTGTCTGGTCAGAGTTGATGTGAATTCTGGTCCTCCGTCCGAAGATAGTTCATCTGAGATACCAAAAGTGGTGAATATTCTTTTGAGAGATTCGATGAGGCCGTTTGCGCCCTCTGAGGCTTGTTCAATGATCGGCCAATTTGAATATCTGTTCACAATTACGAGATAGTTTCTTCCTTTGAAGTGGAAATAATAAGCACAGATGCATTGGAACGGATAAATAGGAGATATTGTTGGGTAAGGAGGAGCGCTTGGTTGGGATGGTGCAATTTTATTGCAATGTTTGCAGTTGTCTCTTAATGTAGTAATGTCTTTGGTGATGCCAGGCCAGAAAATGGAATCTTCTGCCCTAGCTATCATGGTGGATGCACCTTGGTGTGCAGAGTGAAGACTTTGGAGAACTGAACAACGAAGGGATATGGGGACAATGACACGACTTTTGTATAAGTTCACTCCATCAATTGTTGACAGGTGATCCCTAAATTGATAGAATTCTTTCAGATTGAATGCCAAAGTATTTGGATTTTCTGGAAACCCCTTCTCTATCTGGTGCATTAGGTCGAGCATTGTGTCATCGCTGTTAGTCTCTGTTTTTATTTTATCCCACGTTACTGCAACAATAGAATCTATGGCTGATATTGAAGAAAGTTTGAGATTTTCTTCAAACATTTCACACTCATGGTGGTTGTCTTTAATTCGAATAGCAGAGAGGAAGGTTGATCTGGCATCAACAGTTTGTGTTACTGTGCTAACGTCGTCAGATAGGTGCATTTTATCAGGGGTGTGAGATCCTGTTGGTGATCTTGAAGTAGCATCTGCAGCTTTGTGCTTCACCCCTGGTATGTGAATGATGCGGAATCTGTAGCGAAGCGTTTTTTCTTTGAGGTTTCTAAGTCTGTTGTTAGGAATTGCTTCCAGGGATCGATTGCTCAATATCTTTAGAAGAGGCTTATGATCGACTGCTACAATGATATCACTACATCCCAAAACAAAGTATCTTGCTTTGTCGAGCGAGTCTGCCACAGCAAGTGCTTCCCCTTCAATTGGAGCGTACCTGGATTCGGCAGAATGGGTAAATCTGCTTCCCATTAAGACCACTTTCCATCCGGTTTTGCAGCAAAAGGGGTCTGGCTTTGCACAATCGCATTGTTTTTGAGATAACCACCATCCAATTCCAGATTTAGACCAATCTGTAGAGAGGCAAGTTGGTTTAGATTTATCAAAAATTCTTACACCCTCCTGTATTTCGTTGATGATTGTTGACTTAGATTTGGTAAATAAGTTGTGGAGTTCATCAGTCCAGATAAAAGGTGTTCCTGGCTGGAGGAGTTTGCGGAATGGTAACATAACTTCAGTCATTGAAAATGCATATGATACTTGATTGAGTAGACCAAACCATGCACGCATATCTGTGATGTTCAATGGTCTAGGGAAGTCTTGAATTGCTTCTATGAATTTTGTGCATGGTCTGACTGTATCTGGGGTTACTGTAAACCCAGCAAAATCAACGGTGGTTTCAGCAAAGACAAACTTTTTGGGGTTTAGGGTAATTCCATTTCTGCCGCATACTGTTAACCACTCCACTGCTTGGAAGAAACTTTTTTCAATTGTGTCAGACCATAGTAAGGTATCATCTATACATTTTGTCATGTTTGGGATGTGGGATACGATTTCATCATATCGTCTAGAGTAAGCATCTCCAGATGCGATGTAGCCTTGTGGTGCTGTGCGATAACGGTATCTTCCCCAAGGTGTTATGAAGGTAGTATAAAGTCGATCTTCCTTGCGTAATGGCACACTGTGGTAGCCATTCCAGGCATCAAAGACTGATTTAATTTTTCTTTGAGGTACTATTCTGGCTTGGTGGAATAGCGACTGCGTGTGGTGAGTTTCTCTAGTAGCATGGAGATTTAGTGGTTGCAGATCTACTGTCCGTCTTGGTTTACCATCCTTTTTAGCACATACTACCATTCTGTGTCACAGGTTCCCCAATTGGAACTGGTTCTATTACTCCGAGTGCTACATCCTGATCAAGTCCTGCTTTTACTTCTTCTTGCCAATGTATTGGTACCGGCACAGGTTTATGATGGGCAACCGGTAAAGCATTGGGTTCAATCATTAATTTAAGAGGGGGCCCTCCATTAGAAGTAATGGTTGGTGAGGACAAGTGTTAAATGTACTGTATTTATATAAATCAAGTAGATATGATTTCAGCCTACCTTTATTTTCCGTTGTAGCAGAGTATGGCATCTTTGTAGGGGCCTCTGGTGGCATTCGTCTGGTAGGGCAGCTGCAAGACTTCTGGGCTGGGGAGGATATGATGCTGCTAGCAATTGAATATTCACCAATCATTGGGAACTTGTTAGAGATCATTCCTAGTGAAATGCATGCCTCCTTGCTAATGAAGATCTTGTCCGAACTGTTGGTAACATAAGTAAGTTGCTTGGTCTCAATGTGCTTGCCAGTGCTGTCTTTTCCGAAGAAGCGTAAAAACGCTGCTCCTAGGATATTGATTCCTTTGTTGTTTGCAGCATGCATGTGCATAGAGACTGGTATCAGATCAGATTTTTTAATTCTAAGTTTCTTTATTGGTTTCATGCCAGCAAGGCAGCTTTGGCAACCGGTATCTGCCATCACACAATAGCTCATGGATTTTGGATCTGAGGGCAGTTTGTATCCAAAGTGTTTGTAATCATTTTCTGAAATTGAAATGTTTAATTTCAGAAACGGCTGAGGTTTGGATACTTGTTTCACCCAACAGTCGGTGAGATTATTGTGCAAGTATTGATCTAGAGCTATACTTTTCCTTTTGCTATCTTGCCTAGCCTGCCGGATAGAACACAGATGATCGAATGATGCGTTCTCTTGGAGGTGCTCTATTCGATTTACTGCATTAGACTGCTTTCTTCTACACATACTCTCAAAGTGGTGATTTTTCTTGCAGTGGTTACATTCATGGTCAATGGCAGGACATACATTTTTTCTGATTGTAGTGAATGCATGTTTCCCATGACCTTTCTTGCCACAGTACGAGCATGGATCGGAGTTATTGGTAAAGTTTTCCTTTACCACATCCCTTTGCAATTTTTTCTATGAGCTACGACTGGCTTCAACGCCATGGCTAGTAGCTAGCTTTGCTGCAGATCGTTTGCCAAGTTCTCTGGCCTCAACGAATTGGATAATTTGTTCCAGGGTCATGACTTGATTGATGTGTCCGAGGAGATCAAGTTGGATATCTGGATCTGATATACCTCTATAGAGTGCGTCTTTTAACATTTCTTCAGTATAATAGACATCTGTGTTGCAATCTGTTCCTGAACATGTAACGTAAAATTTACAGACTCTTGCTTGTCCTCTTAGTCTAGCAGCATATGACCTGATGGATTCTTCATGATCCTGTTTCATGTTATACAGGGTGACTCTGGCCACTGTAATATTTTCAGCTCTAACTGCTAGAGTTTTTATTTTCTCTAGGACTTCTATGGATGTAAATTCTAGGAGGCTCCCGGATGATTGTGTCAGGTCTCTGCGCAAATTTTCATCACAGCATTCTAATAGTTGTATTACAACCTCAGTACCTGTTATTCTAGTAGCTTCTACGTACTCAGTCCATCTAGTCAAAAAATATGACCACTCTTCACCTGATCCATCAGAGACTATTGTTGGCCTCTTTACTTTCTCCACTTTAGCTGCATTTGGTTGCTGGTGCTGTACAGTGTACTGAATAGCATGAGTAGTCAAAAGAGCAGCAAGAACGGTCTCCCCAAGGTCAGGTGTTGTATAATCACAGCCTTCAATTGGACACTCTACGATAGGCATGATTTTGATAATTGGGAAGCTAGGTAGGTGACTAAAAATTTATCTTGTTTGCTAATAAATCACTTTCCACTGTATCTTTTCAATGATAAATACATAAATAGGGTTAAGAATGCCCATTTGTAGATACTGCTATTTTATTAGATCATATAGGTACAAGTATAACTAGTACAACAATGTACTAGTTATGCCATGGAATGGCATAACTATAAATAATAATATAATTAATATGATCTTATATGTAAATAATAATGATATGATGAACCTTGTGTGACAACACACTTGTCACACAAGGAAGAACTTAAATAAACAAGTAATAACTTCCTAGTAAACAAGGCACAACATGTCGCGTCGCTCAGTCAGTCAGTCAGTTTATCTTCGAATGTGCCTTCTCATCGGCTTCATCATCCCCAGTCTTCTTCCACATCTTCATCCAGTTCACTCTTCTTTTCTTTCTGTCACCCTCCTCTTCCTCCACATTTTCATCAAAACTTCGCTTTTCTTTCTTCTTCCCTCCTCTCCAAACAAAAAGTCTCCATAAACAAACTTGTCTCCCCTCCACCCTCGGTCTCTGTAGCTTAAAAGCCTCCCTCCTCTCCTCGTCCAGCTCTCCACAATCCAAAACAAAGTGCAACAAATCCTCTACCTGTTCCACCTCTCCACATATCAAGCATCTCTCTTCATCCCTGTCTCTTCTCCTGTCTCCCAGCCATAAGCAGTTGGTTCTTGCTCTAAACCATATTCTGTCTCTCTCGCCTCCCTCGTAGTCCTCCTCTCTCATCTCCTCCTTGTACTCCCTATACAGCCAAAACGTGCTCCTCTCATAAATCTCCTCTCTCCACTCCCTATCTACTCTCTCTGCTACTCTTCTTTTTACCTCCTGTCCACTCATCCCCACCAGCTCCTCCACTTCTATTCCAGCCCACTCCATGTATTTCTTTGTCGTCCTCCACCACCCCACCTCTTCCCTCCTCATGCTCTTCAACACTTCCTTCACCAGCACGTTCTCTCCCTGCATCTTCCTCCTCACATACTGCAATCTTCCTCTCACCATCCTACTCTTCATCGTTCCGATTCCAATCTCTCCTCTCATTGCTGCCACAGACGCATACTTTGGTGCCCCCAAAATCCTCCTCATTGCCACATTCTCCTGCCTCTGCAACTTCTCCACCTCCTCCTCTCTCACATCTACCACCTCTGCTCCATACAGCACACTTGCCAACACCACCGACTTCCAATATACTTTTCCCACCACCACCCTATGACAGCTCCTCTCTATCACTGAATAGGTCATGTTACACATCCTCTTTCCCTTCTCCACCATCTTCTTCCTCTGTCCCTCATACAAATTGCACTTCCCTTCTATCTTAACTCCCAAATACTTGATCTCCTTTACCACCTCAATACTCTCCACCTCCTGCACATCCTCCATCTCTCCCACATTGAACATCACACACTTGCTCTTCTCCATGTTCATCTTCAGTCCATACTTTCCTGCCTCCTCCTTCAAAATCCTCACCGCTCTTCTTGCTTCCTCTATACCTCCAGCTAGCAACACACCATCATCTGCAGAGAATAGTGAGGATATCCTCACTCCTCCAACTCTCACTCCTCTTGCTCTCCTGTTCAACTCCTCTATTATTTTGAAGGTAATGAGCTTGAAGATCATTGGAGATGCAGTGCATCCCTGCCTTATCCCGCTATTCACTTCAATCGTCACCTCACTATCTCCCACCTCCACCCTCGTCCTGTCTCCCACATATCCTCTCTTCACCAAATCTATAATCTCCACCGGTACCCTCAAGTCCTTCAACACCTCCACCACCTTCTCCCTCCTTATCGAGTCATATGCCTTTCTGAAGTCCACTGCAACTACCACCAACTGTTCCTTTCCTCTGTATGCCCTCCGTACACATTCCCCTAAAATAATCAAGTTGTCCAAGATCTCTCCTCCCTTCGTGAACCCCGCCTGCTCCCACCTTGCCAACCCACTCTCCTCCAGATGCCTCTCAATTTCCTCTTTCACCACTTTCATAACCATCTTGTATGACACATCAGTTAAAGCAATCGGTCGAAGGTCTGCCACTGTAGGTCTCCTCTTCTTCGGTATCATCACCGTTCTCGATTCTTTCCATCTCTCAGGTTCTCCTCCGCTTTCCACCATTCTCTCTATTCCTCTTTTCAAAGCTTCTACCACCACATCGCTCCCCTGCAGCACCTTGTACAGTTCTGGCTTCATTCCATCCAACCCTCCTGCCTTCCCATTCTTCATTTCTTTCAGTACCTTTCTTATATTCTCCTCCTTTACCTCAAACTTCATCGTACGAACATTCCAGTATGGATTTCCTATTCTAGGGAGCCACATTTCTGTTGGATCCTCCTCTCTCCTCCTTATTCCTGCCAGAAGTTCCCCATACTCCCTTCTTTCTTCCTCCCCCCATTCTCTCTCTATTTCATTCCCATGCATTTGGTAGATTCTCTGCCAGAACTCCCTCACCTGCTCCTCGTATCTCTACTCCTCCAACTCCTCCCCGTCCTCTGTGTACAACTTCACTTTCTCTCCTGTCTGCATTTTTCCCCCTTCAGCTTCTTTATCATCTTCCATAATTGTTTTCCTTTTCCCATACTTCTTATTTCATCTGCTACTCTCTCTTAATATTTTCTCATCTCTTCACTGATCATCTCCTTAACCTTTTCTTTCTGTTCTCTATATTCTCTCCATCTCAGATCTCTGTTTCCATCCTCTTCATTCCTGTATCTCTTGTTTAATCTTCTTCTCTTTGCAATTTATCTTCTTATTTCCTCATTCATCCATGGTGGTTCCTCTTTTTCACCTTCTTGACACGTCTTCCTCCTATACTTTGTTTTCAAACATTCATCTGCCACCCTCTTCAAGATCTCATTTATTCTGTTCATTGTAACATTTTCCATTTGTACAATTTCCCTCTCCACTCCATCTGTATATTCCTCCATCTTTTCCCTTCTACTGCTGTAAAAGTACCCCTCACTCCATCCATCCCATTTTTTTCTCTTCCTCATGCCAGTTTCCACTACAATTTCTATCATGCAATGATCTGAAAAATCAATTTTTTCCTGATTTTCATTAATTTTTATTCCTTTAATTATTGGGTATACTCTTTCATTAGCTAAAACCAGATCTTAGCACTCCTGCTGTCTCCTCTTCTCCCAAGTATACATCCCCTCACATTTCTCATCAATATTTATCAGTAGTAAACCACTCTCTTCTATCATTCTATTTATGTTTTTCCCATTCTCATTCTCTTCCTGGTATCCAAGATACCCTAGATGACCATTGAAATCTCCCACTGCAATGTAACTCTCCTGTCTCTCCTCAGCCTCCTCCATCCTCTCCTTCATTCCAGACAATATCTCCCTGTTCTGTTCCAGCTCCTCTCTACCACCACCAGTCTTCAAATATACCACAGTCAGGTTAACAATCTCTCCTCCAATGTTTCCTCTCATCTCCAGGCAATCTCTATGACCCTCTTCTCTTTTCTCAAAACTCAGACCCTCCCTCTCTTCATATAGCACCATTATTCCTCCACCCCTTCTGTCCTCCATCTCTCTCATGCTCTCTATTACTTTGAGATGCTCTGCAATCCTTATATCATTTATCTTTTTCTGCGTCTCCGTCAAGCACAATACCACTCCCTCCTCCACTTCTTCATACAGTTCTGAGTATTTCTGATTTGTCAATCCTTGTACATTCAAACACTTGATCACATATTTATCTGCTTCTCCTTCCTCCTTCCCTTTCAAAAATTGTTCCTCCTATTATTTTCCTTAGGTCTCACTCCTTGGAACTTCACCATCTGGTCCACTCCCATCCGCACTCCTCCACTTCTGTCACTTCGCTCCTCTCCTCTTCGCCCAACAGCCCCCTCCGTTTCAGTATTCCGATTCTCCTCTGTTCCATGATCTTCCGTCATCTGCCTCTCCATCACTCTCCCTCTCCTTATCACATATTGGGACCCTCCACTGCTTCTCTTCAATCTCAGCTCCCGTCTCAATTTCCTATCGCTCTCCCTCTCTGCTTCTGTCATATCTCTCGTAATATAGACCCTTGGAAACTTTGTAGAGTGCCTCAGTCTGTTTGCCTTTCTCATAATCTCTCTCTTATCTTCTTCATCTCTCAACTTTACCAATAATGGTCTGTTCCTTTCATTCTTCTTTCCAAGCCTAATCAGTTTTCAATCTGCATTTCCTCCATCCCCAACTCCTCCATCATCAGCACTCCCAAATTCTCCTCATCCTCTCTGTATCTATCAGGTGCCTCACTCTCCTCTGACTCAAGTAGATTGAAAATCATAATATTCTTTCTTCTTCTTTCCTTTTCCATTTCTTCAATCCTCCCCCCTATTACCTCCATCTTCTTTTCTTCTTCTTTTCTTTTCATTTCTGCTACTCCTATGTTGAGTATTTCTTTCTTTACTTCCTTTAGGTCCCTTTTCAGCACTAAGTCACATTCTTCTAATTTTTTCTCCTCTTTCATCTTCTTGATTTCTATTAACAATAGAAAGATTGTTAATACGCTGAATTTGTATTTTTACTTAATCTTTCAATTTCTATAATTTGATAATCATTTAATCAGACATAATCTTTTTAATCTTGTACACTGTTCATTAGAAGGAAATGCTATTTAAATTTATGGTCATGTTATTCTCGCTAGGAGCTCGAATATAATTATAAACGAATAGCTTTGATGTAAGCCGCTAATATAACTTGTAACTTCAGAACATAACTTTATAACTTGTAACCCAGAGCTATAACTTGTAACTCAGAATATAACTTTATAATTTGTACTAAGTTATATAACTTCATGAACTTTGTAAATCAGTTATACAACTTAGAATATTGAGTTCTTTTTCTATAGATAGAATTGAAATTAATACTTAATTAATTTAAAAAGAATTAAGTAAGTACTTCAATTATTCTAATTGAAATACTTAATTAATAGTTAGGAACTTGTAACATTTCTGATCATGTATAGGTTAAACAGGACTCTGAAATAGTATGCTTAAATTTGGATGTTTATTAGTAAATCAGGTTTCACTAAAATGAACTATTAGTAAATCTGATCGATCTATATGTTAATCGTATAGAAAGCCATTACCACTAGCGTGTTAAATTTGAATAATGCATTGTGTGTTATTTCTATCTGCAGTGAGTAGAAAAACATCTTTGAAAAGTACTATCAGTACCTTAACAGAAGTTTATTCACTCACTGGAAGGTTGGATTCTCCAGTTCATCCTTTAAATACCATTGGCACCTAACTAAAGTGTTCATAGTTCGCGATGGTCTCTTGAAGACTGGTTGGTCGGACCAAGTCTGGTCGGACTTGTCCATCCACGGGTTTCGTGAGTTGGCTACTCAGACCCTTGTTTATTTAAAACCCTTAAGTTTACTCAACCGCTAGTTTATTTAAAACTTGTGTTGTGTTATTTAAAGACTTGTGCGTAAGTCTTAGAACTCTGTACTATTCGAACTTTAATATAAGTACACCCATTTAAAACTTCCTTGTGTTTAATTTACTTCCTAAAAACTTTTACCGTTTAGTCATTTGTCAGTTTAATAGAATACAATCAATTACCTCCAAGTCTCTTCAAGTTAAGAAATACAAATAATTGTTAAAGAACCCGGAGACTTATTTTGCTCTATGGGATAAGTTTATTAACTAGCCTCATCTACTTAGAAAATAGGTGATAATTTACTATCAATCCCATAGGAAAAGGGCAATTTAATATTGGCATCTTCAAACGGTCTTGAAGAAAAGAGGGAGGAAAAAAGAAGTTAGAATCTATTAACGAAAAGAACTGACTTAATATAAATGGTTTAAAGATTTTTAGAGAAGTAAAAGGAAAGTTGGAAAGACAGTGTCAGTGATAAAGAGGGTACAAAACCAGAACTATGAAACCCTAGTGTTATACAGTGTTAATCACTTGGTAAGCATTGAATGAAATGCGAGTGAACTAGCCAATCACACTCCTTCCGATAAAAGGACATTACGGGAGCAACTCTACAATGCCGATAAGAGAACACACTCTTCCATCACATATGGGAGAACACACCCTTTCAACTCACATACGGAAGTCCTGCAGCACTTCATAAAAAGGGAAGGAAGAGAGGGAAGGAGAAGCAACAGAAAAGATTCACATGACATGTGAAAGGATACTTTTCAAGTTAACAGCAGTTAACTATAAAAACTGTTCTAGAATACCATTAATATTCTAAAGACCGGTGAGAAAATTCGAGCTGAGTATAAAACGAGCGGTGCGTATAAATAAACTCAATCATCCAAGCTGCAACACAAACTTCGAGCTGGGCACGGATACGCCAAATTAAGTGAAGGTGGCTAGGCATTAGCGTCAAAGTACTAACAGCGACAAAGTACTAACAGCGACAAAAATACATCGCAACAGAAACTCACTTTTACCTGGCGGTAATCACCCAAGGGATTACGAAGGAAAGGCAGTAAGAAGAGGACAAGAAACAGCGCAAGTAGAAAAAAGGAGAGCTACGAGGCAATACTTCAAGAAATCTACAATCTAAACGGGAGAACAGAAGAATCGAATGACTCCAGAGAAATGGATCAGCAGATGACAAGAGGCAACCCTACATGAGATTTATAATCTACACTACCATCTGGTAAACAGGCAGCTAAACAACGAGAGGCAAATTAGGTGATGCTATTTAACTAATTAACCTAAAGTTAATATATTGTAATGAATTTTGTGTCTGGAATATAATAATGTCTACTTATATTTTTGTATTGTGAATTTTTATATTGTCTTTATTAATCTTTACTAATTATTAATCTTTACAGTGTATATTGAAAGGTTTTGTTAGATAAGGTAGTAGTAATAAAGAATGGCTTTACCAAAATACGACACAAATAGTTACAACTTGCCGCGAATGTTCCTATAGTAATATAAAGTGTAGTTATGACACTACATTCCTGGGGGGGAATGATAGATTTATATCATAGTCTCAAATAGTGGAGTAAAAAGTAGTGTCAAAGACCAGTAGCCTCAAATAGCGCAGTTAGTAGTAAAGTAAGATGATATGACAATTTTAGTCAATGCGTATCATTTAAAGGTTATAAACTTTCAACAGATATAATTGAATCTGAGAATATATTAATTGCACAGAATATTTTAGATGTGTCGGGATAGTGAAAACTATTTACATTTTAATAGGCTAAAAATACCATGTATTTCAGTACTTTTATAATCATCTGACTGAGAACGACATTTAAATCTAATTTATTTTGCATAATTATTCTATAAGTAAAATCATTGAAAACTAATGGAACGTATGTTTCAGAAAGTGAAAGTTGTATAAATAACTATTAACTTTCTCAGTAAATTAATTAGGTCGATTGTTATAATTAGATCGATTGTTATAATCAGATCGATTGTTAATAATAAGAAAATAACTGTTGATGGCCTATAAAAGGCGAAGTATAATTATAATAAATAATTATAAAAGAATTCCGAAATTCGAATATAAGAGCTTTCGAAGAAACAAAGAGAGATAGTTCAAATGATGAGAACGAACTTGAGAATACTAGTTTAAAGTATTAAGTAAAAAACATTAGAACAATGTTTAAATGAGCTAATATACATAGTTGCAAATATATTAGTAGTAACCTGTGTACTCATAAATAGATATACAGATGGAATATGTAACTGTATATTCACAGATAAGGAGAATAAAAATATTCCAAGTTGATGATAAATTAAATGGGTCTTATAACCTGTGAATTTGTCATGTAAATAACCAAAGGTGAATTTGGTAAAGTAACGATATACCTATTTTATATTAACGAGGTAATTTTCCATATTTTTAGTACTGGAATGGAAGTAATTAACCCATTCTCGTATTTCATTAATTTTGCATATTTTAATGAAATGATATTTATTGTTTGTGGCTTAAAAAGCAATAACGTCGATAAAAATCTTTGGAAATTATAGATTACGCTGTTTTGTTTAGTAGGTAATATCAAGAGAAAGTGATATCGAGAAAAGTTGATATCATAAGAAACGGTTATATCATATAGAAATATACCGAAAGTACAGTCACGAAGGTGAATATCTGACTATAGGGTCAAAACATCCTTTAAGTCAGTGAAAGTCAAATGAGTTGTCATATTATAAAATATAGACGAGGTTTCAGGTAAAACCGCAAATACCTAAGATACAACATTGAGTTGTGATATTATAAAATATAAAAAGGGTTTCAGGTAAAACCGCAAATACCTAAGATACAACATTGAGTTGTGATATTATAAAATATAAAAAGGGTTTCAGGTAAAACCGTAAATACCTAAGATACAACATTGAGTTGTGATATTATAAAATATAAAAAGGGTTTCAGGTAAAACCGTAAATACCTAAGATACAACATTGAGTTGTGATATTATAAAATATAAAAAGGGTTTCAGGTAAAACCGCAAATACCTAAGATACAACATTGAGTTGTGATATTATAAAATATAAAAAGGGTTTCAGGTAAAACCGTAAATACCTAAGATACAACATTGAGTTGTGATATTATAAAATATAAAAAGGGTTTCAGGTAAAACCGCAAATACCTAAGATACAACATTGAGTTGTGATATTATAAAATATAAAAAGGGTTTCAGGTAAAACCGTAAATACCTAAGATACAACATTGAGTTGTGATATTATAAAATATAAAAAGGTTTCAGGTAAAACCGCAAATACCTAAGATGTGCATGTATTGTACATATATGACGAAATCATACCTAATTTTCAGGGATGAAGTCAATAGATAATTATAATGTCAATTTATATTTATAAAAATAAACAAGGTTTCAGGTAAACCGGAAATACCTATGATATGCACGTAACGTACATATGTAACGAATCATACCTATTTTTCAGGGATGAAGTCAATTGATAATTATGATGTATTCCTATTCAAATAGTAATAATCGCAGTGTTTGAAAAAAAAGAACCTGTCAATCGTTTCAGTGATTAATGATAATCGAGTCAGATTAAGATATAACGTAAATATTAAACTCAGATGTATGACTCAGTATAAAAAGAGTGAAACATTTTAAAGGATTGACAAGGAATGATATAGATATATATATATATATATCTTTAATATTTAAATGACTATTTTGATATTAATATTGTATATTAAATATTTTTGAAGAGATTTAAAGTTACCTAGAGGTTAATACTGCTTAACCATAGTTAATGTAATATCGGGTAATATGTGGTAACATAGAGGGGAAAAGTAGGTTTGATACTAAATAATCAATATGTGATCTAGTTTCAAACTATATTCCTGTAATAATTAAAAGTAAGAAATAATTGATTTGATTAAAGGTTACTGTTTAACGTAATTAAATAATTATATTCTTTAACGTAAAATCTCCAGTAACTCAATAATGAACGAAATAACGATATAAGAAAGATTCAATGCAGTTTACGTATATTGAATATATATCGAGTATAAATAATTATCCGTTAAATAAGAAGTTGTTGTAATTATTCCAGTGACGAATAATAACTTATAATAATCGCCAATGGTGATTAGTTCATATGAACGAAATAATCGTATAAAAAACGATGTGAATTCAGACAATTGTATTTGTCAGACGATAATTCTGAGAAAGAAAATACTATAAGAGCAAAGATTTGCTGAATTTTATAATTAAATTGTAAGACTTGATTTGAATAGTGAATTAAATGCAAGCAATCGAACATAAATGTATAAGAGATAAAACAATTATCTTAAGACTATTTTTCTATTAATAAAGTATAAAATATAGCAAACGTTATATATATAAAAATATAACGCAACTTGATTATATAATAGTTGACTAGTAAAAAGTCAAGACTAAACGTAATCTTGAAGGAAGCGATGTAAATTCCCAAGTGGGAAGTTATTGTCAACAAAGCTATTAAAATTTGTCACGCATTCAGGTAGTACAGTCAGTAACACTATAGTTGACTATAGCAAGGATATAATATGAATAAAATAATGAGTATTATATGGAAAATAAAACATCTAGGAATTAATGTGATTATTCCAGTAGGTTACTGAGAACTAATAATTAATTATTTAATTAACTATTTGATAAATAAATGAGTTTGAAAGAGAGCTCTTGATGATTTCTTTTAATGATAACTGTAATGTTTGATAAATAAATGAGTTACAGGTTCTTCGTCGAAATAAAATCATGGAATTAATGTCATGAAATAAGTGTAATATCATAATTTAATAATATGATAAATTTGAGGAACTGAAGTAATATAAGTTATTACTTGTGTGGGAATTAGAACCTGTAAGAACAATGTATGAATAAGAATTAATAGTTATTTATAATTAAATGACATGCAGTAAATCAATCTACTGTTCTCTATGAACTGTATTGTAATACATAAAGAATATTCATTCTAAACTGTAAGGGTAAATATTACTAAGAGAAAACAGTAATTGCAGGTTCAAAGGTCAACCAGAGTACAGTAAATACCCTGAAAAGAAAATCTTCTTCTAAAGAAAAATTTCAAGGGGAAACCGTAATATTTCCAGATTTATAAAAGAATGAATGTAGTTGATTTAACATGAGTATAAAAAGGATTAAAATTAAATCGTAAATAATAAAAACGATCGAATAGAACGGATTTATTTCATAAAAATAAATGTAACGAGAATTGTAAAATACGTTCATGTTACGTATATGAATTTATTAATTAAACTCAGTATAGCAGTTTAAATGTAATTAAAAAGTTTGAGTTTAAAAGGGACAGTTATATAATTTAATAAATAATGTATGGATTCAAATAAAGAAAACGTTTGAAAAGTTTAATGATACTGAAATAAGAGTAAAAGGCTCTTTAGTGATAAATGGGAATTACGAAAATATTTTTGAGTATTGAGTTTAATGATAACAAGAATCTTGATGATATTTAAATTATTACTTGAAAAAGTAAATGAATACATTAAACTTGAGTTAAGGCAAATGAAAAAATTAATGAGATTTAATTCTGTACGAGAATTTATGATTATAAAAGGAACATAACGAAATATAATTAATAGCTAAAAAACGACATAGTTTGTGTTCAATTAATTTCTTTCAATGGTTAGATCAATAACATTAACTCTTAAGGGTAACTACAATATACACTGATGTTTAAAGAAATGTAAATTATATATATATATATAATGAATTGATGTTTAGTGAAACATAAAATATATATAAATAACTGTGTGTTTGTAAGTTAAGAGTAATTAAGAAAATTATGTTGACTAACACTTATAATTATTGATGAAATGTAATGTAATAGTAGATAAATAATCTATGTAAGATGTAAGTTTCTTGTATAAGCTAGTAAAGTTCACCTGTAATTGCAGAAACACACGTAAAGGAGGCTAACCAAAAGCAATGAACCCCATCCATCTGACGATCTGACGTTATGGGCAAGACATCGGTTGAAGGTGAATTACTTGATTTTACTATGAATTTATCACTATAAGTGAAAATCTTGTAAAGTAACGTAACAATAAAAAGAAACATAACAGTTTTGATTGTGTCCAAGATTTTCATGAACCTAGTTTTAAGTGAAAAATATGTTATATATATAAACTAACCCCTTCTTTACAGTTTTATAATAATAGGAATATGTATTGTAAACTGAATGAGGTATATTCTGAAATAAATGTTATGTGAGATATATATTATCAAACTATGATATTACTTGAAGGATTATAACAATACTATAATATTAAAGAATTTTGTAGAATCATTGTACAAAATTTTGGAAATAATTAAAACAATCATGTTTTAGCAATGTAAAATAAGTAATATCCTTCAACTGTAAGTCTAAAAAGTAATAGTTATGTAAAAATATAATCCTAATTATACTTAAATTAATGATTCATTTTTTCCCAAAACTTGAAAAACATCTCTCGAGAAACTGGAGCAGAGCAATAACAAACCAGATGTTGGAACAATCCAACACCAGTAACTTGTTGATCCGAAAAGGATAAGCCGAGCTACGCCTAGTGACGAGAAGGCTGAGCAGTGGAGCACACTTGGTGATGACTTCACAGTCATACTTGTAGATGACTTCACAGTCATACTTGATGATGACTTCACAATCATACTTGGTGACGACTTCACAGTCATACTTGGTGACGTCACAAACCAATGCCCGGTAACCTGAGGGAACCATTCATTCTGAAGGAGGAGAATGAACATGGGGGCTTCAACTCTCATGTACCTACTTTGAGAAGTCTTCTCTGATGGTACCGACACATTTAGATCATTTCACCTTGATCTTATTATTCTAAATTTTGGATTATTACTTTAGTCCAATTATCTTAGATTTCTATACTTTGAATTTACTTTAAAGAAAGTTTATATATTAATTGCTTATTGAAACATTCAGGTTATGAGCATTTAATCATTGATGTTTATTTGAAAATTAATTCTTTAAAGGATTACGTAAGATTTCATTTGATAGTTTACAGATTTCGAAGTTGAACATTTGATTTAAAGTAACTTTTAATTTCATTGAATATTTTAAACGAAATCTGAATATGTTTATTCAATACGAATAAAAATAAGTTATGTAAAGCTAACAATAGTATAGATGAATACTAACCAATAATATAGCTCATATGATATTACATAACATATATAACCATAGTTTAAGAAAAGAGAAGTTTAAGATAAGTAATAACGAATTTAGTTATACTCATATATTTTGAAATGAATATTTTGGAATTAGAATAAACTATAATGAAGTTTCGATTTTGATGTAAGATTATATTCATTTGAGATATAAAAGTTAATTAAATTCTATTGACTATAGATTATATTCATTTGAGATATAAAAGTTAACTAAGTTCTATTGACTATAGCTTATATTCATTTGAGATATAAAAGTTAACTAAGTTCTATTGATTATAGATTATATTCATTGGAAATATGAAAAGTAATTAATCTCTATTGATTTTGAAGTAATTTGAAAATTACTTAACTTTATTTCCGACGTTTCAAATTACGATGCTTGAAGTAGAAGATATAATAATAGTAGATATATTATAATCGTATGCTTAGATTTTATTGATAATCTTATTTGTAAGCATTATAATTTTGGTTCTTGAATGAAAGTAAGATGTTTATAGTTGGACTATATTGCAGTAAAGTATTAAACGAACTTTATATTTTGAAGAAAAACTTTAAGGGTGTTTTCAATGACTAGACATTCACCTGGATACTATTTCCATTTAAGTGTTTAAGAATTGAGAACATAAATATTTAATTATTAGAAAGGTAATGGTTACTTTTATTTAAAAAATTAAAATATAAATTTAGCAGTTATAGATTGAAGTTTTATGATTGTTCAAATTGAATTTGAGATTTATAATTTGATATTTCATGTTTTGAATTTTAGAACTAATTGAAATGGGATTTAAGGTTCAATTTTGAATAATTATAAACAAGGTTAGATATTTGAATATCTTTATTAGTTAAATAAATTCCATAAAATGAAAATATATTTTTGATGTATGTTTCTGAATATGAGTAGAATAACTTATAAATTTTCACTCTATTTTGATTTAATATCTTGACCAGAGGTAGAATTCATGATTACATATATGATAGGAATTGTCTTGTCATCATATTTTTGTACACACAAATTTTATGATGAAAAGACTGATCTATTTAGCAGATCAAATTTTAATCTGAAATTCATAATACATGAATCGAGTGATTAAATTTCTTTTGTTTTAATAGATATAATTTGTGTTTCGGACTTAGAAATTTCAAGAAATTTCATAGGATGTTTTCCGAGTGTTGTTCGAAATTTCTTGGGATATTTTTCGATTGGATTTCGATAATAAGGGTTTAGAAATTGAAATTCAACCGACAAGTCGGTTGAAACATGAAGGGGGGAGTGATATTAACAATAGAAAGATTGTTAATACGCTGAATTTGTATTTTTACTTAATCTTTCAATTTCTATAATTTGATAATCATTTAATCAGACATAATCTTTTTAATCTTGTACACTGTTCATTAGAAGGAAATGCTATTTAAATTTATGGTCATGTTATTCTCGCTAGGAGCTCGAATATAATTATAAACGAATAGCTTTGATGTAAGCCGCTAATATAACTTGTAACTTCAGAACATAACTTTATAACTTGTAACCCAGAGCTATAACTTGTAACTCAGAATATAACTTTATAATTTGTACTAAGTTATATAACTTCATGAACTTTGTAAATCAGTTATACAACTTAGAATATTGAGTTCTTTTTCTATAGATAGAATTGAAATTAATACTTAATTAATTTAAAAAGAATTAAGTAAGTACTTCAATTATTCTAATTGAAATACTTAATTAATAGTTAGGAACTTGTAACATTTCTGATCATGTATAGGTTAAACAGGACTCTGAAATAGTATGCTTAAATTTGGATGTTTATTAGTAAATCAGGTTTCACTAAAATGAACTATTAGTAAATCTGATCGATCTATATGTTAATCGTATAGAAAGCCATTACCACTAGCGTGTTAAATTTGAATAATGCATTGTGTGTTATTTCTATCTGCAGTGAGTAGAAAAACATCTTTGAAAAGTACTATCAGTACCTTAACAGAAGTTTATTCACTCACTGGAAGGTTGGATTCTCCAGTTCATCCTTTAAATACCATTGGCACCTAACTAAAGTGTTCATAGTTCGCGATGGTCTCTTGAAGACTGGTTGGTCGGACCAAGTCTGGTCGGACTTGTCCATCCACGGGTTTCGTGAGTTGGCTACTCAGACCCTTGTTTATTTAAAACCCTTAAGTTTACTCAACCGCTAGTTTATTTAAAACTTGTGTTGTGTTATTTAAAGACTTGTGCGTAAGTCTTAGAACTCTGTACTATTCGAACTTTAATATAAGTACACCCATTTAAAACTTCCTTGTGTTTAATTTACTTCCTAAAAACTTTTACCGTTTAGTCATTTGTCAGTTTAATAGAATACAATCAATTACCTCCAAGTCTCTTCAAGTTAAGAAATACAAATAATTGTTAAAGAACCCGGAGACTTATTTTGCTCTATGGGATAAGTTTATTAACTAGCCTCATCTACTTAGAAAATAGGTGATAATTTACTATCAATCCCATAGGAAAAGGGCAATTTAATAATTTCTTCAATCTCTCTTTTCATCTTTTCTAACTTCTCCAAATTCGGCTCCTTTTTTGTCTTTTTCAGCTCTTCTATTTCTCTCCTTAAGTCCTTCATTTTAACTTCGGTCTTCCTCCCAACCTCTTCTACCATTTGCTCCATTTTCTTCTTTATCTCCTGATTTATCTTGTGCACCTCCACTTTAACCATCTCTCCATACTCTCTGTTCATCTTTTCCATCTGCTCCCTAATCTGACTAATCACCTTCTTCATCTTCTTGTTTTCCTCCGCTAGCATTTTATTCCGTTCTGTGACCCCATCCACCTTCACATTGCATTCCTGACAGTACCACTTCACCTTCTCATCAATCTCATATATCATATTGTACTCCTCCTTTGTCATCCCTTCACATTTTGTATGAAACCACATCTTGCACCAATCGCATGTCACTCCGCACTCTCCACTATTCACCCTTAAATTACATTTAGGGCATATCTCCCTGCCTTTCTCCTCCTTGTTCTCCCATACCTTTTCCAGCTCCTTCTCTTTACCACCATCACCTCCACCGGCAACTCCCCATCCTGACTTCCTTTCTTCTTCCATATCTTTCCTTCCTTTGGGTGGTGTCCTCTGTAAAGCACTCATCCTTGATGCCTCCCTCTCTATTCACTTCAGTCAACGGGAATTCACAAATCTTCAAAAGTTACACAACAAAATTCGGGAGCGGTACACAACCTTTCTCTGAGAGTCTGAGAGCCTACCAGGAGTACCAGGAAGTAGCGTTCCTTTAAGTTATGCACTAATCTAGAGTAATATGTTTCCACTGAGTGTATCTGTTAACAAACACATTTCATACTCCTCTAGAGTCCGTATTTTGAATACGTATTACAACCGAAATGGTGTCAGTTTGTGTTTTTTGCAAAGAAGATTAGTTTATTATTGCTTAGTAGCTGGGCTATAGAATATAGATAATCGTGTACTTAATTTGGTAGGAAGATATGACTTCCAGCAAAGATAATGAGCTGAGGTAGAATGCACGCTCAAACTGTTTTCGAGAGAGTGTTTATAGTGACGTCAGCGATCAATGGACGTGATTGGTTGAAATTTTACGACTGGGTACACCATGTGTACACGTTCGATCTGAGCTTCTTCTTATTCAATGTTCTGTGGTCATTCCTATCTCTGCAGTCTGTCCCATGCACAGTACCTACATAGAATTGCACTGTGGTCCCATGTTCATTCCATGAGAAACTATTGAAATTTCGGTATTCTCCCCAAAACTGAAATCATCATCTGCAGTCTTCCTCACAAGCGCATTAATCATTCTTTCAACCTCTCGAAAGAAGAGGTCGATTCATATGAAATAAGAACATTAAATTTACAGAAGGTAGGTAGCTATAGGCTAAATGTTTTTGAAATGTAGCCTAAGCCAAATAATTTGCTTTTGCCGATGCATTTTGAAACATTGGTTGAGATTACTTGAGAAGCTCTGTCACTTTGTGGGGGTCTGGGATGTCTGAAAGTACATTTGAAGATCATTTTGATATTATAGCGGTACCTATAAGTAAGTCTTGAACTCATTAAAAGCTATTCTGATCATCTGATGTATGATCATAAATATTCAAATAAGTATATAGGGCCGCCAGGTTCAAGAGAAAGGCCTTTATCACCATATTTATGGCGATAACTATATTTGGAAATAATATTCTATTTATTGTTATGGCGATAATCCACAAATCTGCCATCTAGTTCTAAATTAAATGGCGACTATTTGATCGTAAAATAATGAAAATATACAGTGATTTTCATCATCATATGTAATTTTCATTTTATCATCAATGTAATGTACTTCCTACTTAATGCATATATTTCATTTCAAGATGCTTTTATTTTTGACACGACTGGCTGTACATACCTATAGGTTGCATACTAATGTTCATAGAATGATATAGTACAAACAATCTTAGGTATTTTGTGCACGTGACGTCATAATAGCGACAATTAAAATCATATCGATCGGCTTGATTACGTAATACGGTAATGGTAACAAATCACTACCTTAAGATGTACATTAATAACTTAACTTACGATGTCGATGTATTAATAATAACTTAAGATGACATGTACAGGTTGTCTTGTCTTAGTGTTAATTAAATACAAGTGAAACAAACGTACATAATAGTTTGGACCCAGATTTACGATCTAATAGATGTATACTACATTAGACATGACAACCCACTACTGTCAAATCAAAATTTTGATTAAGTTACATCATCAATGCTACTGTTATATTGACTGTGATTGGTTTAAATTTGATGACGTAATGATAGCTGCAAATTACATGCTTGTCCCATATACTTACCAGGGTACAAGAACATAATCGGGTATAGTACCTAGCAGACGATACAAAAATATGACGTCACCACAACAACACATTCCTTGTTTGTACCGAGCGGCCTATAATTCCTCGTATTTGCATGTTAATATCGAGAAGTTTGAAGTCATTTTATAAGGGTTTCGTGCAAAAGAAAAGCAAAAATGACGATTGAACCTCAAAGTTGAATATATAGATATAATTCAGGTGTGTTTTTATTGTTAATTTCTTCAACTTATCTAGAAAAAATAGGGTCTTGAAAATATGGTACCTAGGAGCGTAAAGTAGTGCCAGTTAACTGCTAAATTGTAGTTCCTATCAATAACAAATAAGGAAAAAAATGATTGAATACAATTTAACCAATGCCTAGTTAGTAATTGATCAGAAAAAAATTAAATTTATAAGTGCTAAGTTTAAGTAGGTTTTCCCATGTTTCAAAGTGTGGTCAGAGTCGCCATTTCCAGTCATCCGGTGGTCACGTCAAACTATAGATTCTATCAGCTGATTACCATACCTTATGTTACTGTATCCTGATACTTACAGTCCTAAATAATTAGTGGAAACCAAGAATAACATTCTTCTTAGTATATAACTAAGAAGAATAACATTTTATTTACATGAATTTTATTTACATTAATTGTATTTACATGAATTGTATTTGCATGAATTGTATTTACATTAATTGTATTTACATGAATTGTATTTGCATGAATTGTATTTACATGAATTGTATTTACATGAATTGTATTTACATGAATTGTATTTACATGAATTGTATTTGCATGAATTGTATTTACATGAATTGTATTTACATGAATTGTATTTGCATGAATTGTATTTACATGAATTGTATTTACATGAATTGTATTTGCATGAATTGTATTTACATGAATTGTATTTACATACATTTCATTTACATACATTTCATTTACATACATTTCATTTACATACATTTCGTTTACATACATTTCATTTACATACATTTCATTTACATACATTTCATTTACATACATTTCATTTACATGCATTTCATTTACATACATTTCATTTACATTTACTCTAATTAAGTAATCGATCAGACAAAAGGTTCGAGAAATAGTAAATCCTACATATACATCGTACATTTAATTCAATTAATCAAATTTCTACCTATGGAGGAGTTTAACTTACAACATGGGTCAAGCTTTGGAGATTGAGAGTATACTTTTCACAAATAAAAACTGACACAATCACTGAGGAAATACGGATGGGGTTACTGAATTTCTAATGGAGTTGATGCGGCTGGAAACTCTTCATAACCACTGTACTAGGGTATTGGGAACGGCTGAAGTCCTCCACTGGAACTTTGTCAATTGACGTGGACGACAACTCGTGCAAATCTCGGTACGATGATGGTGACTCTGGCTTCAGACTCCTACTGCTAATTGAATGTCTGCTCTGCAACATGAGAAGTTGTTCTGCAACGTCAGAAGTTATTCTGCAATAGACTTCAGTTCTTGGTTCCCACATCCTGTCTCATTTGACTTCGATTCTGCCGCAAAGAATACAACCTCTGCTGCCGGGATCCATTGAATTACAAGATTCAGTCACTTGCTAAGGATCCTATCTCCACCACTATGACGGGCGGAGATCTTCATCGACTAAGTCCTGCGATGGTCACCTAAGGCTGGGGTGAGAGAAGACTTCACCCCGCCGGGGTCTTATCCAGACCGGTAAACTACTTAAGACACTCTTGTAAGCAGAGAGTGACGACAGACAGAGTAGGACCCCTTCATAATCTCAATCCACTGCATATATACTCCCCAGATTCATCTAAAACTCCACCCAAATCCAAACTTAAGTTCCGCTGATCTCACTTCCCCAATTCCGATTGGTTCTCAACCCTCCTGTAGGCTGTCCCTAATTCTACCCTCAACTAATAGAAACTGACCAATTCAAAAATAACTCCTCCCATATTTGCGACTAAACTAATTACTTTCTCACAGAAAAGAAACATCAAACTTGAAATCTGTTAGGATACATGAAACCTCAAGAGCTCGTTATTTCTATAAAGTAAACCACAGAAAACCTCTGGCCTAGAGAAAACAGTAGGTGGTTAATTACCCTCACCAAATGCATTACATGTAACAGAGTTGAAAGTCTTATTCACTCTCTTAAAGCAATAAATATTATTGTCAAACAACCATTCTAAAACCACAAACATTTGAGCAGAAGGGAAATATCCAATGACACTGTTTTATTTCAAAGTCACAAAATAATTAACTTCAAATAACAAACCGGTCTGAAGATTTTATAACTACCAGTATACACATACATTTCATTTACATACATTTCATTTACATACATTTAATTTACATACATTTCATTTACATACATTTCATTTACATACATTTCATTTACATACATTTCATTTACATACATTTCATTTACATACATTTCATTTACATACATTTCATTTACATACATTTTATTTGCATACATTTTATTTGCATACATTTTATTTATATGAATTTTACTTGCATACATTTGTTTATACATGATTTTTTATATACATTTTTTTATATGTTTCTAACTAATTTTTTTTAAATAATTTTTTTCGCTTTTATATTTCCAACATATTTTTTTTATAGATATTGTTTTCAACATATATTTTTTTGTATTTTGTGGGGGAAAAAAACATTAATTTTAATGGGGAAGTACACTTGTATGATAATAAATTAGAGAGATTCGAACTGAAAATTAAAAACAACAACGATACTACCGATTTTTTTTTATCAAATACCTATCGTATAAAATAGTTGTCATGATCGATAAATTTTAACTTTTAATTGTTATATTCTTATAAGTAAGGCTCGGACATTGGGGCATTTATAAGTTAAATGCCACTAGCGCTCATAATGCTCCAAACGCTATAAACGCCCCAAAATGCTCAAAACGCCCCAAAATGCTCCATATGTACTCTGGTTGACTTCTATTGCGCACCAAGATTGAGTAATGTCAAATAACTGTATCATTATTACCGGGTGGACAACTGCACTTTTAAGTGTATTTAATGGTTCATAGAGCTTAAACGTGAATGATAAAACTAATTTCACATAGTTATCTACCAGTGATTGCTGAGACTGTTTATTTAGGTAACCTTTTCAATTTATACATTTTTTTAACCATCCTTCATATAACCAATAATTAGTTCGTATAAATATACTTAAACTAAAAATAGATTAAAATACGAATTTGATATTGATAGAGAGATAGCTTCAGTGAAATACCAGGGTATGTGTTTTTATCCTATTGCCTAGGTACAGTCAAAGAAATTGTATCCGTATTTATTTTTTGATAGTTAACAAATTTCAAATGTTGAAGAGAAATCATATTACAGGTAGAGCTCGTAAAGCTCGGGCAAAAAATATCCGTTCTATAAGGGCCATGTAGCTCTTACAATGACATCTTTAAATTATATGGATTAACAAATATATTCTATGTCTACCATCAATCTAGTCATGCATTGATTAATTTGATTATATTCACTTAATGAGTTAGTGTATTGTTGTTCAGTTTTTTTAATGATTTAATTTTGTTACCCTTTTCTTATACATTTTCTTTGATTAGAAAAGTTCTATAAAAATTAAAAAGAGGTGTAACTATTATAATAGTAACCCTAGATTTTCACGTAATTCATATCTATTTAGTTACAAATATCTTTGTTTTATTTTACATACCTTATTTTTTCGTACATTTGTTAGAGTAAGTAAATACAGGGTTGAATATTTTGCAAGGCGTAGTGAATAAAAAGACTGAAATATTTCCCGAATTGACTCTCTAAGAAGTTTCCCGCTATTCTAGTGCTCTGTTACTTCCACAGAAGTAGAGATTATTCTTTTTATTGAAACATGTGGTCTCAGATAGACGATGAAGAGTCAAAAAAATGTTAAAGAAGTAATGGTTTTATCTTGTTAATATGGGTTAACTTTCAAATTCTTACCAAACTTCAACAACATGTGATGCTAGAATTTTCTGTAACATTATAGACTCGATATAGATTCCAATTATTATATGTACTGCATATGTTCGTTTTGGTTTCAACATTTATTGTTCTTTTTCTTATGTTTTTCAAGTATTGCACAACAGCTTTAGTGGGCAAGTTATGAATTATAGGATGGGTCCACAATTTCGATCAAGTAAAAAAATACTTAATTTCCAATTCCAATGTGTAATCAACTTCACACTACATATCTATAATCTACTTAAATAAGTCTTTGAACCGAACATGTTCTGGTCCAGATTTATTTATTTATTTCAAACATCAGAACATGTCCAGAACTGCTGGCCATGTTCTGATGTTTGAGACAAAGAAACGATTCAAACTAAACTAAACATGTTTGGTTGAAGTTGGTTCAAAGATTTATTTAAGTAGGTACCAAGGTATTTAGGTAGTGTGAAGTTCATTACACAGTGGAATTGGAAATTTCAAATTAGGTACCTATATTGAACTATAGAATTATTTTATATTGTGCATGTATGTAAGCCACATAACTACCAAGTCTAATTTAATTAGGTGTAGTTAGTTTGTAGGTTAACAGGAAATGTGTTATGATTTTATGAATGGTGTACTTTCATTTTAATATCTGATTCAGTTCTCCTTATTAATTTAAAGTTATTGGTAGATGGCAGTTAATACATATTCACATTATATCAGTTTGTATCTTTTATGTACGTTTGTAATGTATGACATCACGGCATGCCTCTCCCTGATTGGCTGGTATCAGTGGAATGCCTCTCTCTGATTGGCTGGTGTCATGGTATGTCTCTCTCTGATCGGCTGATATGCTCCCCCTCAATTATTACGTTCCCTCCGGTGTTCAAATAACAGTGAAACATTTATTATTTCATTTATTTAAACTAAACATCCCTTAACATCTTCCTAAATTAATTTATATAGACTATAACCTATGTTCTGTGATCTAACTGGGAAAAAAAGAGAATTAGAAAACCTATATAGGGGGATCTTTCCCATTTGATGACCCCCACCAAATTTAATTTAGATAAATCATATTTTACATGTATTTTTGTCCATAGAATCCAAAAATCCTAATCGTTTTCTTGTAGAAACTAATAGTTTTTGAGATACCTATGAAGGTTTATTAAAGTTATTCATTTCCTATGTAGCTACCTAGTATGTATTACTGAAGGATTGAGAACTTTGAAAAAACTCGTGTCTTCATTGAAATTACTCAGACAATACCTATAGATTTTGTGGACGGAACTGCCAGTTTGCAAAGCATGCACAATCAGTGCATCTTAATATTTCCAGTCTCACTCTCAGTGATATTTCCCATTTAGCTACTTATTACTTCAATACTGATATATCATATATGTGTACAGTGTAATGGGATGCGTGCTGCCCCCAATACCCCCCCCCCCCCCCTGCCAGGTCATCAACCAATCATGATGTGTGCAGTACAACAAACTAGTAACTACATTACGGCTACCAGCCTATCTTTGACCAACATTTGCCCAAAAGCATGAAAACACAAGTTTTTCAGTTCTCAATTCTTCACTCTTCAGCCCCCAGGGCCCAGGGGCTCTATCCTGAAGCTGTCTGTGGTGAATGGAAGAGAAGGGGGGTGGCGTCCCTTGGGCCCCGAACTGTTGTAATTTGGATTATGGATTGTCTTTTTTTCATTTTTACCATGTTTATCATTTTTTTTAACGCTACTTGCAGTTTTAGAGGATAGTGCTAGGGTTATGCTCTTCAACTACGAGGTCTTGGATTTTGTGTTAGGCCAAGTAAAATAGTATGTCTCATTAACTCACCATTTGTCTCTCCAGCTCTCTCCAAAATTCAACAAATTCTCTCCAAAATTATCATATTTTCATAAATTCTCTCCAAAATAACATTGTAGCATAGGAGAAAAATAGATAAAACTCGCCATTTGCATTTGAAGGGCTCAAAATAACTGTTACAAACTCACCATTAAAATGGCGAGTTTGGACATGCTTTATTACTTGGGTGTTAGGTAGGCTCGTAGGCTTCATTTACTATCACCTCTTCATTTTCCTCTTCCATCCGTGAGTGCAGCCACCGGTGCTTGTGTCCCGTTTCGTCACATTCCTTGGTAAGTGACTGTATTCACAGAGTAGCTTTTCTGCATCCATGAGCATTGTCACCGATAGTGGTAAGTGACTTTGTTCATGGAGCCACTTTCCTCTGACTGCTTCTTCAAGTCCCTTGTATTTAATTTCCTATTGACGTCAGTGATATGACCTTTGGTTCCGAAGCAGACGTTAAACCCCCTAATAAAAAAAAAAAAAATCTTCACACTTTAGTAATACATGGGAAATAAATAACTTCAAACCTTCATATCTCAAAAAGTATTAGTTTCTACAAAAAACGGTTATGCTTTTCGGTGGACAAAAGTAAATAAGAAAAAATTAATTTAAATTAAATTTGGTGGGGATTGTCAAATGGGAAAGATCCAAGTATGGTAAGATGGGTAATTTATACAAAATTGAGGTTTTTGCTTAATTATGAACTGTTATCAGGCTAACAAATATTTCACAATTTTAATTCTTCCCATTCAGGATCTTGGCTATCGATTCATGTAATAATTTTATTGAATATGTTTTTCCATACAACTGTGGTGATAATTCCAAAAATAAAATAAAAATGTATCAAATTACCTCACATTTGGGGTGAATTGTAATTTGATATAGCCTACTACCTCATTTTATATGACACATAACCAAGGTTCAAAGGTTGCCATAAGGTGTTACCTACAAGCTAAGTGTTAGCTATACAAGATTCTTTAAAGATCTCTCAATCTGTTCCACTCTGCATAAATAATTATATTGTGTCTCTTGGCCTGCAGATATTTTAATTTGAGAGAGGGTTAGGGTCATGCCAGACTGTATTTCATGGCGTGACATTGAAAAATAATATTCTGGCAAAGTCGGTCGATATTTAGTTATTTATTCCTATGTTACCATTAATTTTTGATAGAAAAATGGGTGAAATGTGGGTGAATTAGCCAAATTACTGGAAATTTTTTCAGCTTTTTCAAAAAGTTGGTGGAATTTAGTGCACCAAATACAGACTGGGGTTATGCAGTGATGCAGGTAAATTGTGGCCTTTTAATTTTTAATTGCTGCCCTCTCAAAAGTGTCTCTAAAACAATCTGTACCAAAATTACATTAAAATGTTGCATAGCTATCAAAAGAAGCGCAGTGCATGATTTAATTTATGTTTTTAAAGGGATAGTGAAGTCAAAATCAAACAATCGCCACATTAGTTTCAAATTGATTCATGCCACCGATTGTGGCGCCATCTACCATTAGCATTTAGTAAGAAATTAATTATATATAAAATTATATATTTCCATTATTAGATTTTATTGAACATTGCAATTTTACTCTATATACTTTATTCTTACTAAGCAATCGTTTGACATTAACATTGTTAAAACAAAAAATGACAGTACTGCCCCTTTAATGAGTGTTTTAAAGCTATGATGTTTCTGTTGTTAGAAACTTGGAGGCAGCTGTTAGTTAGTGTGCCGCAATTTACCTGCTTCACCCTACTCTCTGACTGACTCTCACTCATCTCAGCACTAGCAGTAGATCCAGAATCTCCCTCTGTTAAATTAATGGTTACATAGGAATTAATTCAAAATCTCCCACAGCTAAATTTATGGCAACATAGGATTGATAGGAATTAATTCCAAAATCTCCAGCAGTCCGCAAAGTTATAAAATTTCTAAAGTTGGGCTCAGATTTGTCTGCCTCAGACCAAGTAAAATAGTATTGCTCATAAACTCTCCATTTGTCTCTCAAACTCTCTCCAAATTGATCAAATTGTCATAAATTCTCCACAAAATAATATTTTAGAATAGGAGAAAAATATATTTTTTTCACCATTTGCATTTCAAGGGCTCAAAATAACTTGTCACAAACTCACCATTAAAATAGCGAATTGGACATGTTTTATTACCTGGGTCTCAGAGAGTCTTGGAAAAATGTTCCATATTCTGCAGTCTGACAGTCAAACTCTTAATGATAGTAGCTACATAGAACTAATTGGATGAGAACATTGTATCAACTGTCAATATTTTTATTGTTTTCTCTGTCAGAGTCTTGTTATGTTATAAATCCCCCTACCATTTTGAGGAAAATAATGTAGCATTACAGACTTACGGTTTTTAAATAAATAAATTTTGCTTGATTATAATACTGATAAACATAGGTTAACTGAACAGTGGTTTTTACAAGTTTAAAAGTATAAGTTTATTATTAGTGATTAATATAGGTGATCGCTCTGTGATACACTACAGACAACTGACAACAGATTGATTTGCACAGAATTTATATAATAGGTAAACAGGAAACAATTATAGCTACAACAAATGACATAGCTAGAACCAGGAAATTTTATCATAGAACATTTATGTTGAGCTGCTAAAATACATTAGCTAAAGACAACATATGCAAAAAGTGTGACTATAGTAATACAACATTGTCCTCTTTCATTTGAAACTAAGAAAAACAGAATCATATTGTAAATTTTTGAGTTATAGCCTATAGGCATATTTAAAATTCTATTGGTTAAAAAATCATATTTAGAAACCACCATCCTGCCATTTTGATACATTAACATATCATATTGTTCTATTAATAGTAAAACTATAAATGTGTCTACTTCTTAGAAGAGACCTCTTTCATAGAAAAAACCTCTTCTTAAAAAACACAGTTCGATTGTAAGATTTTAAGTTACAAGCTTTTTAGTATCTTGTTTTATTTTATTTTACTTTTCAAAAATAAAAAACCTTCCTTTATGACATAATACTGTATCATCATAACTTATTTATATTGAAACCATTCATGTTTCTAATACTCTCAAATGTCCTCTTTCATTTGAGACAAATAAGGTAATAGTCGGATGGTAACTTTTCCGAGATATAGGTCCTTTAAAAAATAAAGATAAAGTCTTATATCAAATTATTTTATCTTTCAGCTTACCCTATGAAAAAACTTGTTATAGATAATAATCCTGAAATGAATCAAATCAAGTTCCATCCCAAACTACAGGAACTGTTGTCCATATTTGTTTAAAAATGTGGCAGGAAAGTCGCCAGTATACCGAAAAAATGGATCTAGCCTGGCAGGCTCCAAGTCGCCCCAGACTGTATTTCATGGTAAATTCCACAGACTTGTTGATGGAATTTTTTCCCTTTGAAAACCATAATCTAGCTAAGTATAAGAATTTTTTGCTATTTATTCCTATGTTACGAATTTTTGGTGGCAAAATTGGGAAAGTGTTGGTTGATTATTTCAGCTTTTTAAAAAGTTAGTGGGAGTTTGTGCACCAAATACAGACTCAAACGGACTTTTATATTATTTTTCGAAAAGCTGAAAAAATCCACCAACAATTTCTAATAATTTGGCTGATCCACCATTATTTTACCAATTTATCCACAGAAAATTATTGGTAACAACAGATTAAATAGCTAAAATCCACCGACTTTGATAGAATATTATTTTCAAAATTCAAAGGACCATGAAATACAGTCTGGCTTATGTTGTTGCATCAAATTTATGACTGACAGTCTGATGGTACCTGAATCCATTGTTTTTACTACATAGTTTAATTCTTTGATTGAGATGTTCAATTTTAAATAGAAAATACAATTTATCTTAGAAAACTGTAATAATTTTATACAGTAACATTCTTATACTTTTGGTCTGAGGTGCAAATAAAAACTTTTCAGTTAGATGAAACGGGTCTTTCCCAGAATAGCGGCGCAAAATATTTATCAATATATTTATATTAAATGTGTATCATAGATAGCAAGATAATAAAATAAAATTCAGGTCAATCAGATTTAATGAACTCGGCAACAGCAATAGACTTCATTGTAGCAAGAAATTGGGATATGGCCGCTACTACCTGCCAGGTCCTTAAATAGTCAATTATGAAGTATTCAGGAACACAAACTACATAACGGTAATACTCAGGAAATAAATAACTTGTATTATAGATACAGTTAATTTATAATTACTGTTCAGTGTTGTGACTCCAATAAATAAATAAGTGAATAATGGTATTAGCTAAATATAAAAATGTTTAATAAATATTTTGTGCTACTATTCTGGGAAAGACCTGAGGAAACTTTTCAGTTAGGTGTATCAGGGGGCATGCTGCCTCCCGAACCCTCCTGCCAATCATTAAGGGGACCGCCCTCAAAATTTTGAAAAAAAATTATTATTGAAGTTATGGTTCTGAAACTTTGTATGTATATATGAAATTGAATTATCTGTCGTTTTTGTTCTTGACATTTTTTCGATTAGACCCATAGAAAACGAGTTATTCGAATTTCGAACAAATTTCGAACCATTTTCAAAAACCTAGTCTTTTTTTTTTTGGTTGAAGCTAGAGCATTGCGGTTTTTTGCATTCGATTCTCCATACTGATATCTACAACATGATCTTCTTCGATTTTTGATTTTCGAATGGGTTTTCTAAATTTCGACTTTTTCATAAAAAGTAAACCAAAATTTTGAAAAAACAATTTTGTATGGGTAAAATTTTCTACAACAAATTCGAAAATTAAAAATCGAAGACCATCATATTGTAGATATCATTATGGAGTATGGAATACAAAAAACCGCAATGCTCTAGCTTCAACCAAAACTCAGAAAATGAGGTTTGAATTGCAAGATTTGTAGAAGTCAGAATTAGTAGGAATTTCCTTTTAAAGTTTGATTATCTGACACGCAGCGTCTATCTACTTCGAAGGTTTATGGACAACTGAGACATCTTTCTTTGCATTCATTGGTGTGGGCATTAACTAGGGGTAAGTTAGATACCAGATATAGCGAGATGATTAATTATAACGAATTATAATTGGCTGAGAGATGGTTTTTAGAGTACATATTGACTCCCTACCCCCTTTTCCCTTTCTCCCTCTCCTCAGGGGGTTAGAGTTATACGATACGTCTGGTATTTTGCACACACTATAAGAAGGTTATAAAGCAACTATTTACACAATAAAAAATAATGATAAAATTACGATATTTCTTCGGGGGGCGGTCCCCTTAAACAATCATGATGTAGCTAGTCTGTGCAGTACAACAAACTGTAAATTTGTACTTTAGGTGCGCCTCTGATTTTAGACATTTTGACACTACATATAGGTAAAAGAAGCCATTTAAAGATATTTTCGAGAATACCATTTGAATACTAGTGGAAACCTAGGTCCATTGTCTCATCAAACTGGTGACATTCCTGCCACAGTATGAAACATGGTATTTCTTCATTTTCTGGGCCAATTTCTCCAAATATTTTAAAATTTACATGTAATAATTAAAACTTTAATTTTAAAATTATATGCAATTTTAATAATTACATGTAAACAAGAGAATTAATTAGAAAAATCTTGCCAGATAATTTAGTAGTCCAATTTCGGGGCTCGACTGTCTGCATATGATCTTGAATCCATCCATCTTTTTCTGGCTGGGCCACAAGCTGTTTGTTCTTTCTTGGAACCACATCCTGTCTCTCTCTCCTCCCTCATGGTCCTGTTCTCTCATTTCAGTCTCATACTCCCTGCACAGTCAAAGAGAGTCCTCTAATAAATCTCCTACATCCACCACTCTTCCTATTATTCTTTTCACCCCCTGTCCCGATCCATCCATATATTTCTTTGTCATCTTCAACCATTCCACACTCATAAAGTTTTCGAGATAGCTATTGCTTTATTTTGCTTAAAATAATATTCTAGTAAAGTCAGTGGATTCTTCAGCTATTCATTCCTATGTAACCAATAATGTTTGGTGGATAATTTGGTAAATTGTTGGTGGATCAGTCAAATTATTGGAAATTTTTCAGCTTTTTGAAAAAGTCAGTGGGATTTTCTGCACCAATTACAGACTCGCCTCTCCTCATACTATGCAGCACCCCCTTCATCAGGGTGGTCTGGTTTAAAAAGAGCTATAAAACCATAATTAATTTGAATTTTGTGGTTTATTTGTTTTTTATCCTTTGGAGCTCTAAAATCAATGTTAATCATCCATATTATATTTATTTATATCAATTGAAATATTTTTGTTAAATCATTTAAATATATTATGTTGCTATTTAAAAATATAATTAGTTAATCTTAATAGTGTAATTTTTTCAATGGAAAACATTAAGGGGACCGCCCCCCGAAGAAATCTCAAAATTTTACCTTTTTTTTATTGTGTAAATAGTTGCTTTATAACCTTCTTATAGTGTGTGCAAAATACCAGAGGTCTCGTATAACTCTAACCCCCTGGGGAGAGGGTAAAAGGGAAAAGTGGGCCGGGGGGTAGGGAGTCAAGTCAATATGTACTCTAAAAACCATCTCTCAGTAAATTATAATTCGTAATAATTAATTATATCGCTATATCTGGTATCTAACATACCAGTATATCACGCCCACACCAATGAATGCAAAGAGAGATTAGTCAGGTGTCCCCAAACCTTTGAAGCGGATGGATGCTGCGTGTCAGATCATCAAACTTTGAAAGGAAATTCCTACTAATTCTGATGTCTACAAATCTTGTAATTCAAAAAAACCCCACCTATTTTTTGGTTGAAGCTAGAGCATTGCGGTTTTTTGCATTCGATACTCCATAATGATATCTACAATATGATTTTCGTCGATTTTTGATTTTCGAATTTGTTGTAGAAAATTTTTTCCGACAAAAAATTATTTTCAAAATTTTTGGTTTACTTTTTATGAAAAAATCGAAATTTAGAAAACCCATTCGAAAATTAAAAATCGAAGAAGATCATATTGTAGATATCAGTATGGAGAATCTAATGCAAAAAACCGTAATGCTCTAGCTTCAACCAAAAAATAGGTGGGTTTTTTTTTAAAATGGTTAGAAATTTGTTCGAAATTCGATTAACTCGTTTTCTGTGGGTCTAATCGAAAAAATGTCAGGAACAAAAACGATAGATAATTCAATTTATATATACATATAAGGTTTCAGAACCATAACTTCAATAATAAATTTTTTTCAAAATTTTGGGGGCGGTCCCCTCAAAACCAATTGAAAACATATATATGGACAGGGTTTTCTTCTCACCAATTGTTTTATCATTTTCTAAAGATTTTTTACATAGTGATTTAGTAAATATTAAAATATTGTCAAAAGTCACACTGTGATATTCATTAGCTGATATGTTATATTTTAGTTTACACATCTATATTTGAAATGTAAACCAATGGGAATATAAGAATTCAAAGAATATTTGAATCTAGCTGTATTTGAATATTTGAATCTATTTAAAACTTGAGTTTTGAATTTTTTTATGATCTAATTAAAGTAGACTAGCTGTTAAGAATTATTCATGAATCGGTAGTAAATTGTTACATAGCTTCTGCATTAATTAATTATCAGCTAAATTATTTATCTCAAATAAATCATTTTTTTTTCCATAATTTATCAAAATATGAACGATGTTTTGTATTGTTAATCATGTATAGTGATCAGCCAGTCTGCAGAATATGGAACATTTTTCCAAGACTCTGCGGGAGTTTTTGATTGAATTCTAAGAAATTGGAGATCTCTGCAGGAGATCTTGAATTAATTCCTATGTTACCATTAATTTAGCTGCGGGAGATTTTGAATTAATTCCTATGTTACCATTAATTTAGCTGCGGGAGATTCTGAATCTGCTACTGAGAGTCAGAGAGTAACTGTCTCTCAAATTGAAATCTCTGCGGGAGAAGAGACTCATTCTGCAGACTGGGTGATCAGTTATGAACTAATCAATATCTTGATGCACTTTTATTAAATAATTCCTCATAAAAACTAAATAAACCAATAAAAAACGAATAAATCATGGTTTATTTTTTTTCAAAAACCCCATTGGTTTTTTCAAAAAAAACATTGGTTAAATTTCATGGTGCTAGGAAAATAACGACTTTGAGAAAATTGACACTCGGAAAGTTTCAACAGGAAAGTTGCCACTATAAAATACATTAACATTCAAATTAAATAGGATGAAAATGTGTTTTGCCTACAGAATGTAAAGTTAAATAAAAATACTAATTAATTTCTGTTGCGTTCTGTAACAAGTTCAAAAGCTTCTTCCATTACTTATATTTGCGATGAAATTCATGATTATGTAAGAATTGAAATGGTTGAACAATGTATTCTTGCAGTTCGTAATATGTGATACAAATTCATTTCCAGGATTGCCTTAAACTTTATTACTTATTCCATTTCCTCCTTGATTCAATAGTGGATAAAAACTGATACGAAGCAGTAGCAATTATTTATTCTTCTGATGGTGAGTCTTGAATAATGTTTTTATTACTTTTAAATATATTTTTACCCCTAATTATAAAGGACCTCTCCAAGAAAAAGATGAGTTTATCACATACTTAGAGATGGGTGAAAAGTACTAAGTACAAGTATTCATAAATCAATGTATTTGAAGTAAGAGTACTTTCAAAGTACAAGTACAAAGTACTTGCAAGTACCTCATACATTTAGTCATTTACTATATAATTTGAATCAGGGCTGCGGAGTCGGCACATAAAATGTTAGACTCCGACTCCTTTATTTTCAATTTACAGACTCCAACTCGGACTTCATTATAAAGAATTTCCACGACTCCGACACCAACAAGCAGTTTTACAGTATTTTTATGAGTAATTTGAGTGTTCAGACTTTAAATATTGATTTAATTTATATCTATGAGCAGTTTTTAGTTCTTATGAGATACTTAGGATGATGAACAACAAATGAAATGGATCTAAATTTTTGTGACTTATATCTTTAGCTTGGAGTCAGAGTCGGTACAAATTTTAGACTCTTGGCTCCGGCTCCACAGCCTTTATTTGAATACTAATGAATCATATTAATATATGATACAGTCTCTGTTTTTCATGTCAATTGGACAAAATTGTTTAATTGTATAAGATAATAATGTATATAGCCTTACAAGGCTACAAGCATATTTAATTCAATGAGGGCATTGAGAGAAATCATTTTTAAAATTCAATTTTGGCCTTCAACAGTAGCAGATTTTCCAAAATTGTTCTAGAGAGCCTGTTCCGCTCTGGCGTAATAATCACACCGGCAAACGAAAAAAGTCTTGCGGCGTTGATGATGGCAGAGTTTTATTGCATTTCTTGAATGTGGTCTTAACTATTGAGTTAGGTATTTCTGGGAAAATTCAATTGTGCAGCATGGATCTTGAAGATAGTTCAATACTTCAACTTCTGCATCTTTAACAAAAATAAATTTGAATTATTTGCATTGGCAGAATGATTCAGAATCTGCTTTTATTACTGCTTCATTGCATTTCTCCTGGAGAAAATTCTTCAGATCTCCATGTCATTATGAGGGTAATAAGAAACAAATGTCATCCATCGCAGTTTGAAGAAAGGTTTAGAAAGCGATGCCATTACTGCTTCACTCACCTGAGTAGAAAGTTATTTGGTGAACTTCTATGCTGACTGCATATAGCTAGCAATGGCTTGTGGTGTCTCAATATGGAACACTCGCTAAGATATAGAAGCTTAGCTTAAGTTGCTATCAATTTTATGGACAGCTCTCAGTAGCTAGTAACAATTTTTCTCTGCTTTAAGGGGATTGTCATTTTCAAAACTTTTTCTTTAATATAAATGTAGAACATTGAAATTTGATGAACATAGATAAAATCATATTTGGGATCTTTTTTGTTGTTGGAAAAAAATCACATTTTTTCATGGTAAACAAAATATGAAAGAAAATGTGTTATTTTGGGAGGGTGAAATAATTTATCTTCTCCGTCATTTTTTAACATACAGTAATAATATTGGTATCAATGAAAGCGGAAAGATTTGGACAATGAAAGTAAATTCTTACAAAAAAATCCTACTCTGAGATTAATAAACTTTTTTCTTAATTTTTCAGTTGTGACATCATGTAATCTGAATAAAGTTGAATTCCCTAAAAAAATATGAATTTACTTATGTTACCCTAGTCATTGCGCATCCAACGAAACATATATTTTCACTCTACTTAAAAATTGATTGGGCAGTTACAGTTTGACTCCCAAAAAATAGTACTTCTCAGTATTTTTCAGAAGAGCAAAAAGAAAAACACAATAGCATTGTACATTACAAGGTTGAATTTTTATTGGGGCCAGCCCGCATTACCCAACAACTGTATGCCCGTGAAACATTCACATCACATACTTGATATATAAAACTAGCTATTGCAGCTAAGTTAGTTATAATATTCAGTAAATCTTGGTGGGACAATCCCCTCGTATCTATTAAGAGATTTAGCAATAGGCTAGGCAGTGAAATTTAGATTCTTTGAAGGTTGGCAGTTTTCATAGTTGTATAACTTCATTCAGTTTATCAATACTGAATTTATTTAGTTTAGCACTGCTGCAATTGGCAACATTTAGCAACCGTAGCGACTTCCTCGTAGGACTGCCGGTCACTCTTTTATAAAGGAAAAAAGTGTACTTTGCTAGGTACTTCTTCCTTGGGAAGTTATAAGTATGTGTAAAAAGTACTTTTAAGTAATTATTCAAAGTACTTTTTAGAGAGTACTAAGTACTACTAGAAGTACTTGTTATTTTGTAGCTACTTTAATTAGGTACTTGGAAAGTACAATCCTGCTCATTTCTGGTGGATTGTGCTTGGAAAACTAGGATCTAGAATCAGAAATCTGAAAATTTCTTTAAATTCATTCCAGAAATTATATTCTGACATGTTTTCAGCATTATCAATATTCAGTGTGCCCCAAACAATAGGAAATTTAATATTATGCTGAAAAAATTGAATTAATTTTATTTACTGCCATGTACAGTGAAGTTATTTTTTGTTGCCAATCCCCTGAAGAAGGTTTCTCACAAGGATAAGCGCAAATACAAAGTTGCTACAAGACTTGAAACTTGTCAAAACTGTCCACTGTAGAATAGTGAAACTAATTAATCTCTTTTTATGTTTCACCAGTTAGGTACTAGTCTTAATTTAAAGGATTCACCTAAGTAATAAAGATTTCTAAAGGCGGAGTAGTATCTAAAACTTTATGCGTGCTACTTTTGACGTCCATGAGGGTTTGGCTAAAACTTGGAAAGAATTTTGAAAAATGATAGCGTATGGTACAATTTCGAAATTGACAGATTTGTTGGGTATGCCTCTTTATAAAGCTGTTTAAAAGAGATAAAACTAATCACTAACCAGAAATATCTTGAAATACCATTAATGAAATTACTAGTCTTCTTTGATTAAAGTTACTTGCAATTTAGATGAATATTTCCTGAAATTTTCAAAACAAACTATTAAGTTACCTATTTTCTTGCACAAGGAACCACATCTGCTAAAAATGGGTAAGGTGTTAGGTAATATGATTGTATTATGTGGCATTGCCGTAATATCAATTGGTCACGTTGTGAAGCATTTTTAACTTCAGTTGGATGCATTCCAATCATAATTTAAATATCAGTTAGTCCTTATTGCACTGTGCAAACTTTTCTGCATATCATAATTGATAAGATTTTGAGGCTTGCATCTGTTTGATTTGTATCTACTGAGGATTTTGTTGATTCTTCAGATATTTTCATCATATTTTGTTTTAAAAGAAGAGCCAACGCTTTGGTGCAAAGAGACGTCTAGCGCTTCTGAAATAAGTTGAGCAGCTGTCACTACATTAGCAGAGAAGGGCTGCTTGTAGTGTGTGGCCACCTCTTTCTCTAGGTAGTCCAAAATCTGATGCAAGACTTTATGCTAGATATAATCGTGAACTCTCCTGTTATCTTATCTAGGTTCTATATTTGGTTATAGTCTCATCATTTTGATAAGACCCCTCTAGAGCTAGCTACAATTATTTAAATTATTGAATATCATGTTGTGATGGTAACTCATAAATTAAAGATTTGATGCTTTGGATTATCAAAATCATAAATTGTTAAAATAAAATGCAGATTATTAACAAAAATATGCAGTATCATTGCAATGAGTTCCCTATTTTGGTACACCATACGTTTATGTTTGTTTCTGCTTGAAACGCTTATCTAGATTGGCCATCTTTCATTCTGTCCAACTTCAAATGTATATAAGCCAATAGTCTGTAAATATATTAATAAAAACCTGCTGTGTCTTTATTGACCACTTTCAATGATTAGAAAACAAGTTGACTATCATAAACTTTTACTTCCCATCACATAATTTTTGGGGACTCGCTCCCCACCCCATCCACTGCATGTATTGGTGCATTGACTAAAATGGTTGAGGCTCTATTTTTGCATCGGTATCTGAAAGAAAATCAGGGGAGGTTGAAATATCTGCTACTGTGGGTGATTTGAAAATGAAAGAACTGTGAATTGATAAAAGAGTGGGGACAGGCGTAAAATCTTCTCTAGAAGATAAGAGCAATCAAGAGGTATGACATACATCAATGTATATGCTATGAGAACTGATAGAAGGCATTTTCATAGAAGGAGAACTTAGTTGGGACACTACAAGCAGAGGTAAAGAAGCAACCAATGTCAACATTGAAAAATCATCAAGAACAGAAGATTAGAATGGAAAAGGTAATACAACTTTAGATGAAAGTTTCTCGGATGTTGATAGCAATAGTTTTGATTGAAGTATAAAGAATAAAAGGAAAGAGTGAACATTGGAAGACATGCTAAGAAATCTAGATATAGAAACTTTACCATTCCGGATGATTCTTCCCAATATTCACCAGTATATTTAACAAAATTTGAAACTAGCTTGTTTCACCAAAAACTTCAGAAGAGGGCTTTCAAGGTCAAATAATATGTTGTATGTATTAGATTGTGTAGCAGCAGTTAAGAGGAAGTAGTCATTACTATAGGATGGGCTCAGAAAGTTGAGATCTAGTATGTTAACTAGCTATGGTCACCATCTTAGAATTGGTAATAATTCCCAGTTGAACAGAGAGGAAGATTTTATATGACTTGATACAAGTAGAAGATACCCTAAGAAGACAATAATGGAAAAGAAGGGATGAAGATAGATGAACACTGAAAATGATGAAGTAATGCAATGTGGACATTGCCACAGATATGACCACAATTTAGCAGATTGTCAAAAATTATTGCTGTCCTGTTTCAATTGTGGAAAGAAAAGGTTATTTTGCAAGTGAATGTTGGGTGATGTTTTGGAGAGGAAAATGAAAAGGGCTATCAAAAAAAGTCTTCGTTGCCAAAGAAATCAAGAAGCTATGAAGTTAATAATTATCAAAATAAAAGCTACCTACAAAAGTAAAAGCTACCTGTCTTCCAACCACTGGTTTGAGCAGGGTTTTAATGGAGATTGAAATATTTAATAAAGTATCACATATTGAAAATGGCAATATCAGATATTGAAAACAGTTTACAAGTTACTACCATCCAAGCTGATAAAAATACCAGTTGCTATCAAGGGAACTTGTCCATAAGTAATGGTTGATAGTGGAACATCTTCTCATTATATGAAGGTTCATTGATAAAATAGTTAAAGCTTTTAAACTTGATATAAATGTAGCTGCCATTACAGCAAAATGCAGTGACATACTACTTTACAAAAAAATTAATTTTGCTTCTGAAGCAGACTCCAGTCCACTAATAAAATAATCAATTATTCTTTGACATAAGTAGCTATTTGAAATTTTTAACAGTTGTTTGTTTGTTTGTTTCAGATGGACTTTGAAAGAAAAAGTAATGCAATACCAGATGGAGAGGGAAGTTTTGCTGACACATCCAATTTGGTGAATGAAGACATCGAGCCTAATGTTTCAGATCTTTTGCGTCAAGGTGTTCATCGTGACTCTATAGTAAAGGAAGAACTTCTCTCCCACGATGCTCACTATAATGATAACAACAATGAAAATTGTGAAGATGATATAACGGTCAAACATGAAGATATTGATTATGAAGACGGAAGTTTACCTGATTCGGAGATCAATCAAAAAGTCCAAAGCAAGATGGAGGATAAAGATTTGATAAAAAGAGATGAATGTGGAACACCTATTGGTGAACAATCTAAATATGTCAAGAGGAAAACCCATCTCAAAAGTGAAAATCCATTATATTGCAGTTATTGTGTTAGAACCTTATCTTCTAAAGCCAATTTCATATCGCATATGAGAATTCACACTGGTGAAAAGCCATTTGAATGCAAGTCTTGTGAAAAAACTTTTACTACAAAATTTCATCTTCATTCACATATGAAAATTCATACAGGTGAAAAGACTTTCAGATGTAAAGATTGTAATAAGACGTTCTATAGTGCATATAATCTCAATAATCATCAAACAGTTCACACTGGTGAAAAGCCATTTAAATGCAAGTATTGTGACAAGGCATTCCCATTTCCATGGAATCTCGCAACCCACATAAATATTCATACTAATGAAAAACAATTTGAATGTGACTATTGTGATAAATCATATATTTTTGAATATGAACTTGTATCTCATATTAGAATTCACACTGGTGAAAAGCCATTCAAATGCAATTATTGTGATAAGACCTTATCTTCTAAAGCCAATTTCATATCTCATACACGAATTCACACTGGTGAAAAGCCATTTAAATGCAAGTCTTGTGAAAAAACTTTTACTACAAAATTTAATCTTCATTCACATATGAAAAAAATTCATATAGGTGGAAAGTCATTCAAATGTAAAGATTGTGATAAGACATTCTATAGTGCATATAATCTCAATAATCATCAAACAGTTCACACTGGTGAAAAGCCATTCAAATGCAATTATTGTGAAAAGTCATTCTCAATTTCACATTATCTCACTAATCATAAAAAAATTCATACTAATGAAAAACGATTCAAATGCAATTATTGTAATAAATCATTTATTTCTAGATGTGGAATTATATCACATATTAGAAATCACACTGGTGAAAAACCATTTAAATGCAATCATTGTGAAAAATGCTTTACTAATAAATCGACTCTTCATGCACATATGAAAATTCATACTGGTGAAAAGTCTTTCAAATGTAATGATTGTGATATGGCATTCTATAATTCATCTTCTCTCAATAAGCATCAAAGAGTTCACACTGGTGAAAAGCCATTCAAATGCAAATTATGTGATAAGGCATTTTCTAATTCATCTGGTCTCATTTCACATCGAAGAATTCACACTGGTGAAAAGCCATTCAAATGCAATTATTGTGATAAGGCATTTTCAAGTTCATCTCATCGCAGTACACATCAAGTAAGAGTTCACACTGAAAGAAGAACTTTCAAATGCGATTACTGTGATAAGTCATTTATTTCTAAATCGGTTCTTGTTGTCCATATTAAAGTGCATACTGGTGAAAAACAATTTAATTGCACTTATTGTGATAAGTCATTTTCTAATTCATATCCTCTCAAAAGACATCAAAGAGTTCACACTGGTGAAAAGCCATTCAAATGCGAATTATGCGATGAGGGATTTTCGAATTCATATCATCTCGGTAGACATCTAAAATTGGTCAAGTGTACCAAAGATAAGTGACAGAACCACGCAAATGGGATACATTAAAATAATTTGATTTATCCCATTTTGTAACTATACTTTTCTTTTGTAGAGCTGTGTGATGTCTTAAATAATGGACTAAGTAAAATCATTGAATGTTCTAATTGTAACAACTAAGGAGCTTTCATTAAATTGTACTATAACAAGTGCATTCATTTTCTCAGAGATCTGCTGATGTATATCATGATTACGAAATATAAATAAGATGCTTCTGAAATTACTTTTGATAATAAATTTAAATTTATAGACCATATGATGATATATTTAATGTTTATAAAAAGTTGTCAATAAGTGTAGGAATAGTGTATAGTGTGTCTGTTTCTCCCACAATAAATCCTTAAAATCTTCATTTTATCTCGTTTTTCTCCTCCCTAAGCTATTGTAACATTCTGTAGAGAGGTACATATGGTCTTAATCTTAACACTAAATTTCCTTATGAAAAGAGCCCTTCGTATCATAACAGGAAGTGAATATTTAACTAATACAAGGAGACTATTTTATACTATGGTAGCCTCCAGGAGCTCTATCCTGAAGCTGTCTGTGGTGAATGGAAGAGCCTCGATCTGCTGTAACTTTGATTCATTCATTTTGTTATTTTTGATTCATTATAATATATGCTTCTTCTATTCGTAAATAGCCACCGGATTACGTCATATTCTATTGTGAGTGACAATTCTCATCGAGTAACTTTTACGTATCCATGAGCATTTTTATTGAGTTAAAGATTATTTTGTCTTGAGTTACGTTCTTCTAATGCCTATTTTTCTTGGTTCCTTGTATTTATTTTAACTAATGTCTTATGAAATTTGATGTTAATTTCTTTGAGGTATATAAACAACTTAAACCTTCTTATGTATACGTTTAAATTTAATTCTTTTTCAGGATTTGAAGACTCGCCATAGATAGCTACATGGTAGCGCAAAAAAGAGGAAACCCATTTTCAAATTAGTCTATTTTACAAACTATCAATGCTAGAAATGTTCTAAAAAACCCAGTTTTATTCTTTTACGGTTTTTGCTTCAATTTTAAAATTTGTTAAAGTTACGACTAATATTAAACATTCTACAGTGAATTGAAAATATTAAAAGGGCTTGCTCGAGAATGAAATATACGAAAAAACCTTCACAATAGGTATATGTTATTCATTTTCTATGGAATATTAAACATTAACTTCTACTATTTCTTATAATAAATATGAAATAATAAAAAAATGAACTATCATTTAAGAATTTGTATTGAAACTAAAATTGATACATATAATGAAATCAGTTCGTCGATAATTTGTATCTCCTGTTCGAAACCCTCAAAGAGCAGCTTTCAAAAGAACAAATAGTTTTGTTTTGACAAATTATCTAAACACAAAAAGCTTTAGACAGGCTCTCAACTTCATTTTGAACTCACTGGTTTCCGAAAAGATTTTCACCAACTAAAGCGATCATATGGACAAATGTTGATATACAAAACTGAAGAAACCACTTTGAATTTGAACACATGAAAACATTAATATTATTTATGAACAGTGTCAGTTTATTGAGAACCCAAAAATATCAATCTGAAAGATTGAACTGGACATCTCTAAAGACACATTTCACGGAATTGTTGATAAATATTTGAGATATCATCCTTTCAAGAGGCATGTTAGGCTCTAATTCTTACAACTGGATTTACCTCACAATCTAGATTTTACTAAATTGTCTCTGAAAAGAAATGCATGTTTTGTAAAAGACATCGTGATTGGTAATGAAGATGTATTATCCATGAATGAAAGAGACAATAACAAAACCGTAAATTGAATGAAAAGTTGTAGGACTGATATATGGATATGAATATACCCATTGTAAAGTTTTTTCTTGTGCTTTTCTTCCTCGCGCAAACCCTTTTTATTTCTATTTTTTCAATTCGCTGTAGGATGTTTAATATTGGTGGTAACTTCAACAGATTTTCAAGATAGACACAGAAAAAGTAAAGAATAAAAACAAGTTTTTAGAAAATTTCTAGCTTCGATAGATTGTGGTACAGGCATCCTTCGCTTTAATTACCAAATCACAACTTGGTTTAATTACCGGACGGTAACTAAAGTGAAGAAAAGTAACAGGAAATTTATAATTGTCACTCCTTGATTATATATCTCATTTTCTATGAGTTATGATAAAAGAAAATTGGTATTAGAGTTAGAGTACTTTATAAGCCTATTAATAACGGTGTTAAAAGTCGTGATCTTATTAAAAAGTCACTTAACTCTTTGGGTTATTAATGATCTTCTGCCATTTGCCAATTCCTGTGTCAATTCTTTAATTAATCATTTTTTTCAAATGGAGTCTGTTGGACGTTGGTGAAGGTCCTGCAGTATCAAATGGAGAGGGAGTTATTGCTGACTCATCCAATGTTATCTACTTGATAGAAGATGACATCAAACCAGATGTTTCAGATCTCTCGTTACAAGGTGTTAATTATGACTGTCCTTTGAAGGAAGAAGACCAAGAGGAACTTTTAGTGTATAGTGAGATGAATGAATCACTCCTACGAAATGTGAATGATCAGGCAATATTAAAAATGGAAAAATGTGATTCACTTGCCAATGAAGAATTTGGGTATGCCAATAGTCATGAAAAGGAAGTAACGAATCACAAAATTGAAAAGGCATTCGAATGCAATCTCTGTGATATGGCATTTTCTCGTAAATCCGCTCTTGTTTCACATATAAAAAATCACACTGGAGGAAAGCCATTTAAATGCAATCTCTGCGACAAGGCATTTGTTAGTAAATATTCTCTTACTTCACATCTTAAAATTCACACTAGTGAAAATCCGTTAAAATGCAATCATTGTGGTGAAACATTTGCTGGTAAATATTCTCTTACTTCACATATTCAAGTTCACACTGGTGAAAAGCCATTCAAATGTGATATCTGTGATATGGCATTTCTAAGACGACCATCTCTTATTTCACATACTAAAGTTCACACTGGTGAAAATCCATTGAAATGCAATATTTGTGATAAGGTATTTGGTAGTTCGCATACTCTTATTTCACATATGAAATTTCATACTAGAGGAAAGCGATTCAAATGCAATTTCTGTGATGAGGTATTTTTTGGTAAATATTCTTTCATCTTGCATTTAAATGTTCATAATTGGGAAGATGAAGTGTTTGAAATAAAATCTGAGTAATAGCGCTCTCTGTGTTTATTTATTAATTAAAATTGGGAATTGATGAGGCATGCTCCTAGGCTTCATTTTCCTCTTCCATCCGTGAGTGCAGCCACCAGTGTTTGTGTCCCTTTTCGTCACATTCTTTGGTAATTGACTGCATTCACAGAGTACCTTTTAGTCACCTACCGATGGTGGTATATAACTCTGTTTATAGAGACTTTCTTTTTTAATAAAATATTAATACAATTTCATTAACTATTAAAGAGGATGAAATTATGAATACAGTTGCTTCATACTCTAGTATAGACTCTTATGAACAACATATTATGCGTCTGTTATTATTTCTTGGTTGGATCTTCACAGAAATGGCTTAAATGATCCTTTATATCTTCATTTATTAAGTTTGATACAGAGTTGTTTCTTTGTATTGTATGTACAGGGAATCAGTTTCCAATTCACCAGATGTAAAATAAGAACTATGGACCTTCTGGAATCTAAATAATTGCTGTGGTGACTGCATTCGTTTCAATATAATTTACGTTAAAAAGTTTAATATTTCCAATTGTTCTAGAATGTTATTTTTCATCTTGTTCCAGGAGACATTTGGTTCTGTATCGTCTGTATGAAAAGGATAATCTATCTCTAATATATTATTAGTTATCAATAACTACTTGTTATTTAAATATAACAACAATAAAATAAGTATGCGTTTCATTATTCATAGCTGATAAATAATTAGTTTAACTAAATGAATTGTAGTAGGTTATAACGACATTATTAAAAAGTAAATGTCATTTTAGAGTAAAGTTACTCACTACACTTGCATGCCTGGTTATAAACCTTGCAATAGCTCGCCAAGGAGTTCTTTGCTTCTTTTTTTAATATCTAATAGAAACGGTTCAATATAATTTCATCTAATTTCTCTTGCATAGTTCTCATTCCAGTTTATTAGTTTATTGCCTGCATGCTTGTGAAGTAGTTATCTTTTGTAATTTCATTGTACGATTCTGAGTTTTGGTTAAGACTGATTTTGTTAGAGAATCTTGCCTTTCGTTTCCAAGTACTCCTTTAGTGACTGCAATTTCACTCTATCTTGAATTTTCTGAATCTAATCCAGTATACCGTATGTATAAATCTATATTTATAGTTTTTGAGATTGCATTTGGATATCAAATCGAGCGAGTAGATAGAATGCATGATACCCCATGATAATCATTTAAGGCTTTTCACAACAGTATCAGAAGATACAAATTATAATTATTTATTAGTTTATAACCATAGTTTTATTTTTAAAGATATAGTGTATTATTACTTACGCTGATAAAGGTGAGCCAATTATCAAAGAAAGTAATGGACAGAACGGAGAGAAGAACTATAAAATTGTTTTATTGGAGAATCCTGTTGAGCTGCTCTAAGAGGTGGCGTTAATTAATGAGACCGTAATTGGTTTTTGAAAATATTTTTATTAATGAAGTTACGGTTCTGAAACTTGGTAGCCTAATATAAAATTGAATTCTCTATCGTTTTTGTTCATGGTATTTTTTCGATTAGACCCATAGAAAACGAGTTATTCGAATTTCGAACGTATTTCGATTTTTTTTCCAAAAACAGACAATTTGTACAAATTTGAACCTACAGCATTGGGGTGCTTTGTTTTAGATTCTTTTAAAGATTATCTACAAAACAGTTCCCTTTGAATTTCGATTTTGGAATTGGTTTTTCGAAAAAATGAGAACATAAATAAATATTTTTTTTTTAATTCAAAATTTTGAAAACTATTTCGAGAATCAAAATTCAAAGGGAACTGTTTTGTAGAGAATTCCTTGGAAAATTGAATGAAAAAAAACCAATGCCGTAGTTTCAAAAATTTGTAAGTGTTGTATGTTTCTGAATACCATCATTTGTAGCTTTTTGGAAGTACTAGAAAATACCGTCCTACTCGTATGAGGTGTAGCGGGTAATTGAGACATATCTCTTTATCTGCCTTAGTGCGTGCTATTAGAAGCACGTTAGATATCAGATATAGCGATATAATTAATTATTACGAATTACAATTGGCTGAGAGATCGTTTTTAGAGTGCATATTGACTCTATAACCCCCGTGTCACCCCCTCCCCTTTCTCCCTCTACCCAGAGAGTTAGAGTAACCTAGAGCTCTCAGCTCTGATATTTCACACAAACAATTAGAAGGTTATTAGAACTAGGCAACTATTCACCCAATAAAAAAAATGCGATTTTCTCATGTACGGTCCCCTTAATCCTGAGTGAGATGGGCCAGTGGCGATGTTGAAAAATTATATATACTCTTATAATTCATACGGTTTTCAAAATGATTTTGGTGGATAATCCAATACATAGTTATAGATGAAATCTACAATGTGGATAATATATGGAAAATCAATCAAACGTTTTGATGGCTTGTTAATAGTTCAATTATTATAATAGCTGTTTATCGCACTTAGGACGGCCATAATCTATTAAAAACGATGCCTTGGTTAAAGAAATGCAATATTGAAGAAATGCGAACATTATTTAGCAGTTGATTATCAGTAGTACAAAGAACAAGAAATTGTTTTTGATCCGAAGTTAATTCTGGGTATTGGTCTATGCAGGGTACAGTAACATAAAAGGTATGGTAATCAGCTTATCGAATCTAGTTTGACGCTACCATGTACGTGTGACCGGAAAATCTTAAAATTGAATTGGTTGCTACAGCCTATGTGAATGATAGATATGCTTTGTGGTTATTAACTAATTCATTTTTAATCGTTATGGTTCAATTTTTGCTTATAATTGTATCAATAATAGAAGTATATCCATAGATAAATCGAACTTTTATTATTTGGATATTTTTCTTACATTTATTCTTGGAAAGTCTTCAGTGGACAGGCGACTCTGACCACACTTTGAAACATGGGATGATGGGACTACCTATACTCATACTTATTCACTACTAAGTTTAATTTTTCTCTTAACAATTACTACCCTATAAACAATGTATATCAATTCGATTTCTTTTCGATTGCCTGGGATCTCGAATCGATGAATTGTTCCATCGAATCGACAGACCGTTGTTTGTCGATTTACAATTGTTAAATTGTATTTCCATTATTTTATTTCGTAATTTTTATTCAGAGGAACAAGTTTAGCAGTTAACTAGCACTTGTTTACGCTCCAAGGTAGTATATGTTTAAAACCTTATTTCTCTTAGATAGGTAAGTAAAATAAATGAAAAAGAAAACTTTGAGGTTCAATCGCCATTTTCGGTTTTCTTTTACACGAAACCCTTATAAAAATGACTTAAAAATTCTCGATACTAACATGTAAATACGAGAAATTATGATCCGCTCGGTCGCAAACAAGAAATGTGTTGTGTTACGTCATATTTTTGCGTCGTCTACTAGTTACTAATTACTATATATATCCTTTATGTTCCTGTACGCTGGGACTATGGGTTTCAAAATTCTCTGTAAACTAAGTTTGTTAATATTTTAAATAGCTGATTTTACTAATATTAATTTAACGAATTAAATATTTACCCGGTAAACTTAACCACTTCGCAGACACACTTTCACGACTTAGTGATGTAAATTCACAAAGTGAATTTATAATTGAAAACATTGAGAGCAATCTTACAGAAAATGTTTATAATATAAATAGTATTCAAATCGAAGAACATCCTGAGATGAATTGTCCATTGCCATGTGATATCAATGAATTAAAATCAGAGCAGCGCAAGGACGAATATTGTATTTTAATACGTAAATCTATTTTATCCAAAAAAATTGCTAAAGATAACCATGATCGCATACCGAAAAATTTATATCAATTTAAATTAATAAACAATCTAATTTTCTTTAACAGAAAGATATTTAGATCTAAAGTCGAATATAATTATATTGTTCCCTACATACCTGATTCATTAATAAATAAAACTATGGATAAATGCCATAACCACATATTAGCAGGTCACAAAGGTGCAGAAAGAACTTATAACTTATTCAAAATTAATTTTTATAATATTAATGAGAAAACCTTAATCGATGAATATTGTTCGAAATGTGAATTGTGTATTAAATCTAAATCAATACCTAAGAAAGTACCTCTAAAAGCATATCCCATACCACTAAAGCCTTTTACAACTGTTGCAATAGACTTACTTGGTCCTTTAACTTCAAGTGACGGATATAAATATATTTTAGTTTGTAAAGATTTTACAACGCGATTCGTTATATTGGCTCCAATAATGGATAAATCAGCAGCTTCAGTAGCCAACGCCTTACAAAAACACCTTTTTGCTAATTACGGTACACCAGTTACCTTAATATCTGATAACGGATCAGAATTTAGAAATGAGTTAATGGAGAAAATTGCTAAATTCTTTAATATAACTAAAGTAGAAATAACACCCTATCATCCTAATTCCAATGGTCTAGTTGAAAGAGTGAATAGAGAAATTTTAGTCCTATTAAGACTGTACACACAGACTGAAAATAATACATCTTGGCATCATTTTCTTCCAACTTTTCAACTTCAACTGAATTCAAAATTAAATTAAACACTAGGGGAGACGCCATTCTTTGGTCTATTTGGATATGATAGTAATCATGTAAGTTCAACAGAAGAAAAAATAAATTATAGCGACGATCAAGTGGAAATTCCTATGGGAAAATTTGAAAAATAATAATGAGAAGTCTATATCAACCTGTAATAAAAAAAGAAAACAAAAATTAATAGAAATTAATGATAGAGTGTTCGTGAAAACACCGATAAAACCATCTAATAAAATGGATATGAAGATAGAAGGACCGTATGTGGTCACATCTAAAAAAGGGAATGGATACAATTTGAAGGATATTAATAGTTCAAAAACTTTGTTTCTGCATGCAGATTTTATAGTACCTTCTAATTATATGGCACATAATGTAAGAATAATGAGATCGAAAGTATAGAACTAGTGGATGAAACTTCTAATGGTACATGATTAAATGTAGCAAAATCACTAACAGATGGCCACTGTTTAGTTGAATTGTATATTATTATTACTTAATGTAATTTAGTTTTTTTATTGTACTTAATGTAATAAAGATGAGCTCATATATGTATTAAAGTAGTATATTATTTAATATACTTTATAAATAAATGATCATTGATAATCTAATTTCAAAAAAGAAATGAAGGGAATTATGATAATAATGTAAATAAATAATTATAATGGGTATGAATATTTTTTTTTTAGTAGTATACTGTATATTGTATTTTTAGTATTGTTGATTGGTAAACTGATCATAATATTTATCTTCCAGTCGTACAATTCACCCTCATCCTGGCAACTTGCAACATTGCATGGCCTTACAACAGCAACCCGAATAACAGTGTTCTGACGAATCACAAAGGAGTTCTACTTGACCAAGGTGGGGAATTAATTATAAGAGTTAACATACCTTATCAAAGGTTCATTTTGGATAATTTGAAAATACTTTTGACCGCAGTTGGAGACAGCTTACCAGAATGGTATCATTCCAAATATACTTTTGAAGATTGGTGGAGTCACACCCTCTACCAACCGCTAAATGAGTGGAATTATTATGAGGAGAAACCTAGTATTTCAATACAGCATAAAATATTCAATCTAAATAACCCATCAATAAGATATACTTATTTAACGATACGTAAAAATATTGCAAAAACGCTGAGGTTTGTCAATACGACAATATCGTATTTGAATAATTTCAATTTAATTGATCATGATCATAGTTCAATAATAAATACTTTTAACGAACTAAATATAACTATTTATGAGGAGGACCTTAACAGTAAATATTTTAGAGAAACTCTTGACAGGCAAAAACGTGGGTTGATGAATATATTTGGGGAAAGTTTTAAATTTCTTTTTGGAGTAGCAACAGAGAAAGATGTACAGGATATAAATAAAAAGATAAATGAAAATAATATGAATGTCCACCTGTCAAAATACAAGATCACGGCTATTACCGCAAAAGTAAATGAATTAATTCGCTTTTCTAGTAAGTCTATCAAAATATTACAAAATAATTTAAATGAAATCATTAATACTGAAACTCTGACGTCATATTTGACTCAATATCATAGAGTGTGGAATTCATTAGCAACCGAGGCACAATTTCTATACATTAATTCAATCATTTTGGAACAAACCATAAATAACTTACAAAACGGAATAATGATCCCAGACTTATTGAGAATGGATGAGTTAAATAGCATTATTGAAGAAGGACAAAATGAATTTACAAATTTAAGATTTCCAATTACAAACATTACTAAATAGAATTTCCATAAGTATCTAAAAATAGTAACCCTTGTACCAACGGAATCTAATTACCAATATTTATTGAAAATTCCATATGTCACACGAACAATGTACCAACTGTACGAACTGATAACTTTTCCTTCATTCACCATAAACAAATTACCCGTAATACCAGTGATAAAGAAATTTGTTGCAGAGGCAATTGACAAAAGTAAAGTATTTCGAATCTACTCTAAAATTGGAACTTTCAAATCGTATACATGTGATAATGAAACGTACTTCTTAGACGATGGACCTTCTGAGAAGATATCAAGTTCAAATCATTGTGAAATAAAACTATTACAGAAAGTAGAACAACCAGAGATTTTAGAATTTTGTAATTATACAGGAGTTCACCTTTCAGGTGGAATTTATAGTGTAAACCTAAATGGTTGGTTCATTTATTTTAATACGAATACCCCGGCAAATATTAATTGTAAAGGTAAAGAAATATTCGAAGATTTGTTTCACTATAACTACTTTCTACCATATTGCACCATAAAGACAAAAGAGAACACTTTTGGAGCTAGCATAAATCACTATATCACATCAATTAATAACACAGGATTTCAACCTAAAATAACTAATTGGATATTACCAGAAATTAATTCAACAACACAGCATGAGTTATTCAGAATTAGAAATAATATTACTTTATTGAAAAATTATAAGGAAGATATTGACAGTATTAGCACATTTTATCATTATAATATGATACACACAATGTCTAACTCAGTTGGTGTACTACTTTTGATTTGCATGACCGTTTTATTGATTATATTATTTTGTAGAATATATAAAACTAAAAGATCTAATGATATTCCTACAATTAGAAATAATATCAATCTAGAGACTATCTCTATGCACTCAATTTAATAGTATCTTCTTAAAGTAGATCTGTTGCAACTTTGGTCAAAGTATGTAAAAATAACCAAATTCTTTTTAAGTAAAATTATAAATAAATTAAAATTCCCCACCACGTCAGTAACTCAAATTAAAGTAAAGAAAGGAGAAGATTTAAAATATTATGTATGTTTACTAATTATTTTTCTTTTCCCTTCATGCATTACACACTTCGGAGACCGAGAGGACAGTATGAGAAAACAATACTGTTGCAGATGGTCCCAAAATAGCTACCTGCCTGTAGCTCCTATCATTCAGATACCAGTCATACCACTAGATGTCACAAAGATTATTTAAGAAAATGAATAAAATAAAAATAATGAAACTTTAAAAGTTATAAATTTAAAGATTGTAAATTCATTGATATAGGATGTATGTATTAATTTGATAACATAAAATGATAGCTAATTAAATATTTGTATTATAAATTTGATATATACATGTATTTTCTTATTCTTGAAAAAGAAAAAAAAATGTAGTAAGAATAGTATTAATATTATTTTTATTGTAATTAATACACTTAAGTTAAATGTAAGTATTATAAATTTAGAGTGATATATGGATGATGGAAATAAATAATCAAATAAATATAAGAGGGAATAGTCCCTAGTTAAATTGAATGGTGAATATTAAAATAATAAAATAAAATATTGAAATCACCCATGTATCGCTTAGGATAATTAATACTGTAATTTGTAGGTGAATATTTAAAGTAATTTATAGGTAGGACTAATTAATATTGTAACAGTAGGTAGGATTATTTAATATGTTTTTATAGGTAGGTACTCAATAAAGAAAAAAATTACACCTTTACACATTTTTATCACTACACAACATGGAAAAACCCTATGAATGGAATTGAGTGAAGCGATCAATGAATGTGTGTGTGAATGAATAGGTAATCTAACAAATGAAACACAAAATATAAACCTTGACTACACTCACAGACATTATCAACTGTAATAGGATTATTCGTTAACTTTATTTTAAGATTTAGTGGATTAATTTTGATATATTTTTAATGGGGATAATTTTGGTATTAATGTAAGTTATGAAATAATGTAAAATTAGAAGTAAAGCACTGTTGAAAAAAAAAAATAAAAAAAAAAATAAAAAAAAATGAAACAATAGATTGATTTCAATTTTTTTTTTTTTTTAGAGAGAAGGGGGAAGGAATGTTACATATTTTAGCACTCTATGTGGGAGGTCACTTTTATTACCTGCTCTGACTTAAATAATGGAACTCATTAGGAGAAACCTATTGTTAAAGAATTGGGTCTTAGATAACAATGAACTATTATATAGAGGTGTCAGAGAAAAAGACTTAGTCTAGATAAATGAGAAATGTTTTAAGATAGGTATTGGAAAAAGCATTTAGTTAAACTATTAGAAATAGGACAATAGCCTCAAATATTTACCTGCGACCAGTTAGGCCATAAATCTTATTGTGTAATACCTTTTCCTAATTAGACCTGCGAAATGTAACTGAATAGAAACTGTAGCTATAAAAGAAGTTGAACTCAAACCCCAAATTGTTAGTTGGGTGATGTACATCTCTAAATGAGTATCCTAGGTGTCTGTAACCAGTGCGATAAGTGAATAGAAGATAACTCACGTTGAATCGTCATCATTACCCTATCATATATATAGGAAGTTGAAGAAAGAGAAACAGTAGAAGAAGTGGTGTCTGGGAAAGTAAGTCATCTGAAACTGAAATCTCAGAGGCTACACTTACAACAATCCAATATCTGAAACTGAACTGATACATGCATTAGCTGATACACATGAATCAAGCCCAGGAGAAGACGGCATCACTTTCAACATGATAAAGCACGTTCATCCTACACTAAAATCAATAATCCTCCAATTCTTCAACATGGTATTCCTAAGAAGTCTCTTTCCTTTAATATGGCGCACAGCAATTATCATTCCAATAGCTAAACCCAATAAAGATCATAAAAAAAAAAACAGAAAATTATAGACCCATCTCTCTCACATCAACTCTTTGCAAACTCCTGGAAAAAATTATCAACCACAGGCTGATGTGGTTGCTGGAATCCGGTGGCCATATCGCAAAATGCCAATCTGGTTTTCGAAAAAATAGAAGCACAACAGACCATCTAATCCAACTGGAAACCCACCTAAGACGAGCACTTGATAATAAAACTCACACAATAGCAGTTTTCTTCGACATTCAAAAAGCTTACGATACGGCATGGAGACGCGGAGTGTTGAAGAGTCTACATGACACAGGATTAAGAGGCCCACTACCTAAATTCATTAAAAATTTCCTAACTAACAGATCAATAAAACTTAAAAGTAAGGATCGGCACAACTCTATCTAACTCAATTCCGGTTCAAGAAGGCATCCCCCAAGGCAGTGTACTAAGCTGCACACTCTTTCTAATAGCCATCAACTCCATAGCTTCTGCAGTACCAAACACAGTTGAATCTCTTCTATATGTCGATGATTTCACAATATATACATCAGGATACAATACGCAAAGCATTGAACGCAGACTCCAAATTGCAATAAATTCCCTCACCAAATGGAGCGCAAAATCAGGATTCCAATTTTCTCCAGCAAAAACAACATCCTTACATGTTTGCAGAAAACATCACTGCCCCAAACTAGCCCCAAATCTCACCATTAAAGGAAATCCAATCGAATGCGCCAGCTCCGTTCGATTTCTTGGATTAACCATAGACAATAGCCTCACCTGGAAACAGCATATTAAAAACACCAAACTCAAATGCCAGAAAACTCTCAATCTATTCAAGAAACTCTCCCACACCAAATATGGATCTGACAGCACAACCCTAATAAGATTATATACCATGCTCCTCAAACCCATTGTTGAATATGGTATTGAAGCATTCTCATCAGCAGCAGACTCCTACATCAAATCTCTAACTCCAATTCAAAACTGTGCTCTCCGAATAGCAACTGGTGCTTTCAGAACTTCTCCTATTGACAGTCTTCATGCATTCACTTCAGTACCTCCTCAGCAATATGCATCGCATCTAAAACACCTCAACTACTACGTGAGACTCATTGTCAACCCTAGCCATCCTCTTCATACCGCCGTCATTGACCAAGATAATCTCAACCCCGATACAATAATTGAAAACTTCCCTAACAGAAGCTTCATGAAAAGAGCACACAATTTACACCTCACCTACAATCTCAACAGCTCACGCATTCTCTCCGAGGCTATACCGAACCTCCCATTATGGCAAGCCAAACTCTCAATATGTCCCGACCTATTAGAAACATCGAAACAAGACCTAACTGACTCTCAACTGAAAAATGTGTTTAATCGTCATTCCAGATATCATATAAACACTCTGAGAATCTTCACAGATGGATCCAAAACTGCTGACGGTGTCGGTTATGCCTTCACTTGCCAAACCCACTCCCATCAATGCAGAATAGATACAATAGCATTAATCTACACCGCGGAACTATTGGCAATCAAAGATTCTATTGACTATGCAACCACATTAAATAACAATATGAATGAAGTAACAATACACTCAGACTCAAGAACCGCAATCCAAGCCCTCTCCTCCCCATACTCGAAACATCCAATAATCCAACATATCCAACAACAAATAATAAGCAGCAATAAGTCATTCACCCTATGTTGGGTCCCTGCACATGTTGGTGTGCAGGGCAATGAACAGGCAGACGACCTGGCAAGAAGCAGCATAACCAGATTGCAAATATCTCCGCTGTCTCTTCCAAGATCAGACATCAAATCCTTCCTCAAACAGTCAATCAAAAAAGCATGGCACCAAACATGGCAAAACTTGAATAACAATAAACTTCACGAATCACTACCAACAATCCCCCTGAAGTACACAGACTCTCATCCTCGACGATGGTTTGTGAAGCTCTGTAGAGCAAGAATAGGCCACACTCCTCTCACACACGGATACCTGATATCTGGAGAAGATCAGCCCCTCTGTGAGGACTGTATTGTGCCCCTAACCATGAGACACATCCTCATCGAGTGCCCCTCTCACACACAACGGAGACAACTCTTCGGTTGTCCTGGACCTCCCACTCTCAAGGATGTTTTTAAAGATGACAAATGCCAAATACACGGCCCGCTCTATTCTTACTTGGACCAACTCGGTGCTCTACAGATGACTTGAAGCTCCAATAGATACTCTTCTACTCCGTTGAAGAAGTAGCACTCAATAATCCTCTTGATGTGCTATAACCAACCTCAAAATCGCTGCAAGAACACCAAGTGGTGAATGTGGTGGAGAAACACGCTATAAAATGAATAAAATAAACCTCTCTTACATTTTGTCTTATAAACTTTCGAATGGAGGTTTAAACTGTAAAACAGTCTTAATAAAATTGAAGTAAAATGATTTATCTACATACAGAAATATTTATACAGTTAAATTCGATTAGTTTACAAATTATTCATTTTTCTTCAAAAGTGTCCGAATACTCCCGGTTGTCCCATAATCATCATATAATAACCCTAATATTTTTTGTTCTCACAGTAATTCCATTCCTTCTTTGATTTTGTCTTTGGAAAGTCACCTGTATAATTACGTTAATAATATAAGGATTTAATAAAATGGGGATTTGTGAGGATATATAATGATAACTTCATGGACAACTTTAGGTACGGACTGATTTGTTGCCTTTTACAGACCTCACAACAAGGCCAATATTATATTACCAAGTATTTTGATATTTTGTGAAGTTTGATGTTTAGACTGTCGCGGTAGCGATTATTTTTGAGTTTAATTTCTTCATTTTTTATTTACAAACTTTCCGTTCCTTCATTTCATATATTTCCCTTCTTATAGTCCTTTAATTTAAATGAACTAGTTATTATCGCGTAGTGATAAATATTAGTTTCTCGCGGCTCATTGTTGATGGAGCCACTCGCTCAACATTCCTCAGTAGTTACTTTGACGCCATTCCGAATGGTCTCTGTCTCTTCTCCCTCCATACGTGCCCATTCCAAAAGCACCAAGAAGTAAGTTATTGTCAGTCTAATATATAGTAGGTCCATACTCAATCACTTTGAGTTATTATTGTACTAGATTAAATATTATTAGTTTTAGTTACATTCATTATTGTGTTGGTATAGAGTTGTATTTTATACCTAAATGTTGTATTAAAGTTAAATTGTTCTTTTGCTGATTTCTGAAATTTGTTGCAGATCACTGTGCGTCTTTTTGTAAGGATAGAAATATAAGAGTTATCATACAACTGGTTTTAACATCCTTCTCACGCCTGCCGTGATAGTGACTTCTAGTGGATTTGGATTTGGACTTCTTGTAACGGTGGCATCACTCCTGTAGCTCACCACCATCTTGCAACTTCACTCAACCGCTGCTGGCTCGCTCATAAGCGTCATAGAATTGAATGGTATATTACCTTTCAATCAGTTTTCTCTTTCCCTTGAACAACTGGATAAAAACTTTCTAATTAAATAGTGATACTTAGGTAGTTACTCCTGAATAATATTGAATACCTATATACCTATGTGCTTATTTATGAAGATAATAACAATCGTGTTTCTGCGCAACTACTCGGCGCACTCTGGTTAATCTGGCAACCCACTCGCTCAATTTGTGACGCAGTGGTTATTTTCGGTGTTAACATCTACCTTTATTTAAACTAATCCATACTTAATGTAAGTGAATAAGTTGGATTGCCAGAAATTAATCAATTTATTTACGATATGACTATATTATTTCTTCATTGCAATATTAATCATCATAGCATTAATATTACCCCCTACCCCTTTCCTCTCTCTAATTCTAACATTGTGTAGCTGCGCATGCGCAAACTAATTTTCTCGGTCTGCCTTAAGCCCGTATTACACTGTGGCGCTCGCCATAGCGGTGTTGTCTCTCTCTACGGATATGGCGCTCACCATTCTCAAAATTGCTATTACACTAGACGAGTCGATATGGCGGTGATCGTGCATTGAAATTTAAGGAAAATAGAAAAATTTACTATGAAATGAAGCGTGCCAATAAAATTCGATGTCATCACGAATATATATTCAGTTAATTATCTTTTTGATAGTTGTGTGAAACAGTTCCATGCGTATATATTAAAAAGTTTAATTCCATTGATTGTATGGCAACACTGGACACTACACAGAAGCGTTCATTCCTTTTTTGTATCGCGCAGTAGCCGTACAAAGTCTTAAATAACTTTTAAAATGAAACAAATACTTTTTCCACTACTTCAAATCTGTTTAGCAAGCTTCAGTGTGACAATTTCATCACCTCTAACACGGTGGCGGTGTTGGTTCTATCGCGCAGTGAGCGATCACAATTTCGTGGTGCTCGCCAAGATATTTTTCGCTATTAGAAAGAAAAGGGGCGGAGTTAGAGAGAAAAATAACAAAATTGTGGCGACCGCCATAGCGAGTGCCACAGTGTAATACGGGCTTTAGTTATTTTCTATAAAAACAAGGTGAAACATGTATTATTAGTGATAATTAGTTGTGCATTTACACTAGTATATTATTTCCTAATTTGTATTTAGCTGTATCTCAATGTATTGTCATTTCTGATTCAATCCTGCTATTGATTTAATATATTGTGTGAGTATATTATACTTGCACAGTCACCCCTCTCAATAAGGTGGGGTTGCATTTGCCAACATTTAGATATAAGTCTTTAGATTTTGATATTTCGTGCATCTTCTCTTCTCATAATATTTAAGATTTGAATTAATATATTATTTCATAGTTAGTTTAAGATATATTTTAGTTCTTGCTTATTAATCATGGATTGCCACAAGCGAATTCCTGAACCAAGTCTTGACTCTCTCCTTGAATTATATGAAGATCATATAGTAGCTTTAGATAACTTGTTAAACTTTCCCTTAGACTCCCTAGAAGGTGATGTAGACGACATCAAAAGATTTGTCTCAGAATTAAAAGAGTCATGTAAAGACTTTAGTTCCTTATGTAATAATGCTATCCTTTCTCTTCGTAAAAAAGGCTCCTCTTCTCAAGCTAATGATATTACTAAGGTCATGATTTTAAAGCGCTCTGAAGTTAAAACTTTCATCTCATCTGTGAATGAGACTCTGACTAAAATAGGCATCTTTGACGAAATATCCAATATCCGTTCTAAGGTATCGTCAGTTATTTCAGAGCGAGGTAGAAATGCATCTGTTATTAATTATTTTCATGATGAAACAAATGTAGACAAACCTAATAGTACTGTTAACTTGCAATTGAAACAACCATCCGTGGTAAACGAAGTACCTGTTACTTCAGTGAGTGGGACTCTTGAATCCGACTCTCTTGTGCATAATGTTCACCCCTATTGAAACAAATGTTAATGTTTGTATTGATAATTCTCCTATTAGTGTAAGCACGTCATTTGTTTCAACTAGTAGTATTTCTCATAATTGTATCGGTATGACTTCTACTGACTCTCCTGCTCCTATCTATACACATCCTCCTCTCAGTAATTCTAATACTTTAACTTTGTCTCATCTAGTTTCTGAAACTCTCGTGACTAGCACCTATTCAACTAATATGCTTCCCTCTCTTTCTCACACATATGTTGATTCTCGTCCCTTCATACCTAACCACTTCTGTGAATTCCACTATTTTCGATAGGTTAGATCCTCCACTTGCTACAGTGGGGGTAATGTCTTAACTTAAACTTAGTTGACTCCCGTGACACTTCCACTCTTACTCGTCCAACTTTAGGAACCACATATGCTCCTGTTCCGATCGCAAACCCCGCATTCAGGTTCCATGAAGATCCTCCCAACAATATTGTCATCAGTAGTTCGTAGAGTCAAGAAGCAAATGCATTTAGAGGATCATTCCCTAGAAATTCGAACGCTTCGAATCAAGTTTTTCAAAATTCAGCTGGAATTCATTTAATCAAACAACAATTGCTCTTCAAGTCTCCCAATCCGTTTGTTGGAGAACCACATAGGTTCAATTCTTGGATGAATGCTCTCAACAACAAGCTTCATGGCATAAATCTCACTGCATATGATAAATTGTTGATTCTCGAAGCTAGCACATTGGATCTTGCTTTGAAAATCGTGCAAAGAAATATGTCTCTTGGTGGCCCAGATCCATCACGTACGTTGCAGAAAGTAATGTATGAACTCAAATCCGAATGCGGTTCTAACATCAGAATTGCAAATTTTCTCCACGAAAGAGTGGAATTCTTCCCGGTAATCAAATCGGTTCAACAGATCGACAAATTGAAAGACTTGCTCCACCTGTGTGAGCAAATTGAGGCCAACATGACTGCCACGAGAGAATTGGGAGAGTTCGACTCTGCCTACGGCGCTCAAAAGATATGGTTCAAGCTTGCAGACAGTAAGAAAGAAGTGCAATGACGAAGCAAGAATACGATCACTCACGAAAAGGACAACCTCTCTCCAATCGTTGACGTTATGGTGAAGTGCATCGATAGAAAACACGTCGAGTCTGTTCCCGCAAATGAGCCAAATCCAAAAGGATCTGGCCATGCTTGGTTGATCCCCTGCTTCTCTGCGACTCAAATTGATATCCTCATACCTGTTGAAGAATCGGCTTCAAATCTTCCTGGACAACTAAACCAAGTTACGGTTCTTAAAACTGCTGCCACATCATCTTCTCCTGTGGATAATCTCATCGAACAATCCGAAAAGTTCTCTAAACTAGTCAGGGCTATTCAGCGGACCATCAAGGTTTGCAGAAGATGGGTTGACAGGGCCTGTCAACGTTTATGTGCATCTCTAACTCCTCGAGGCATACCTTAGTCCAATCAACCATTCTCCATTCTCAGATTGTATGATCTGCTGGAAGCAAAAACAGCATTTGCTTGAACAGAAGTTGAACAAGCGCGCACAATACTTGCCCCATCAAATTTGGGCGAGATGGAAATCCAAACATTTACACTCTCTCCAAAGACGGTGCAAGTGGATAAACCCTTCCAGATCTCTTCAAGTTGGTGACGTTGACCTCTTGGAGGATGTTCAAGCTAAAAGGTACCAATGGCCCATTGGAAGAATAACTGCCACAAGAATCAGTTCCGACAGAATAGATCACCTATCAATTATAGGTGATCATATCCTTGCTTTTTGAAATGTTTTCGATCCGATGAATTGACATATGGTTATTAGTTGAAAATTAATAAATTAGATTGAATAAGTAACCTCATCAGGTCAGTTTATAAATAAGTAGTTAGATGACGTAAATAACTTTACGTAGTGATAAATAGGTAGGCTAGATGAATTAATTAACCAGGCTAGATTACAAAAGTTGATAGAATAAATCTTTGCTATGCTGCAATTGTACTATAACTTAATGAATAATAAATTAATAATAAAGCCTTTATCTTCTAAACCATAAATTACTGCAATTCATCTTACTCATAGGCACTGATATAGAAATATGCAAATAGAATTACCAAGGTTAAATTGAAAACGAAATATAAACATTTAAGTTTCAGATTTATTATTTAGAAGTACAATTTGAATTCACGTTACTGTCTTTCACGACTATAGGTTGCCAATTCCTGAAATAATAGATTTATAATAGATATAAATTCATAGTATCCTTCATATACATTATCAATTATATCACCTACTGTTTTTCCTTTTGTGATGAGATAGCGACAGCTTCGATATTCTTTTCATGTCTGGAATCCCTTAAAGCATATGAAAAAGTAAGATCTAATAATATTGCAAATACATATTTAAAAATCATCTAATATTTTCAAATACTTACTTTGACCTAGTCTAATTGTTCCTGAATCATTCAAAGGAATTGAAAAGGACTCCGATGGTTGATGACGTTGATCTACTTCATCAATTCTTCATAAAGATCTGAAAGTAGATTCAGAAAATATAGAAAACCACATTAATAAAGAAATGAAAAGAATTATTAACTGAGAATTGTTTCATATAGGTAAATTATTTATATAAAATGTTAAACTAATTAGTAATTATAAATCTTCAGATGCAATATAAATTTAGCTCTAATAAATGCAATGGATTTTCCTTGCTAATCCTCATAATTTTGTTCATTATACACTATTAATTTAGACTTTAATTAAATACCAATAAAGTATAATATATCAAGAGGCTTACCTCTGGTTGGAGTTCTCCCTGCTAAATCCCTGGACGGTGTTCTCCTCCGACTACCTCCATGGATGGAGTTCTCCCGGTCATAGAAAACTAGGGTCAAGTATAGGTAAATTGCGGCACTTTAACTAACTGCGGCCTCTTATCTCAGAAACATTAATAACCATCATGACTTCAAGGCACTCGTGAAATAAATAGAACCTATCATAAATTGAGCTTAAATTATGATGTTCAACAATTTAGTATATAGCTAAACTAATTTCAGAATAATTTTGAGACTCGTAATAGGGTCACAATTAGAAATTAAAGAACCGAATTTACCTGTGTAACCCTACCTATAGATACACTAACTAGTTTTAAAATATATAGATTATCAGACCACTTTACTTAAGATACTAGGATAAGTTCCGAAATATTGGTCGGTTCCACATTTTCGGTAGCCTTAGAAAAACTATATAAAATAATTAATCAACTTTTATTATAATTAGCTATTAGGTAACTATATACTATATTTCATACATGACCGAAAATTTGAAATCGCCTGATAATTTGGAACTTACCCTATTCTGAGGACAGCGCAGTAACTGCCTAGCCTATGTAGTAGGATATTGACACTGAAAAAAAACTAGGTATATATGATGCTTAAATAAGTTAACATATAATAATCTAGGAAAATTAGTTTGGATATCAGTTTACAAACTGGAAGGCAGTAATCAATATTTATTATTATGAAAAGGGCGCTAGGAAAACTCGCACCTGGAAATCTCACACCCGGAGAACTCGTACCCGGAAAACTCACACCTGGAAATCTCACACCCTAGGAAAACTCACACCCGGAAAACTCACACCCATTTATTTTAAAATTAGTTGATTTCCTACGATATCTTGTTGATACAGAAGGGACAATTAAAACTATGTTATCAGAATAATATAATGATATTTTGCAGTACATGAGATTAATATAAAGGTAATGATAACTAAGTTTAGGTGTACATATATAAGATTATAAGTATATGAAAGTAATAATGTGCACAAAGAAATTGCCAAACAAAGGCTCCTTATTTCAAAGATTAAATAGATACAAATATTAACTATAGAAACTATATGTTCTTAATAAATATCTTCAAAGCAATAATTTTTAATTAAATGTTAATGTAAACTCCAATCTTTATGCCATTTTCGTAAATTAACACTATGAGAGAGAATAAAGTACGTATGGCACAAGTGCATTGAACCACAGTAAAACTGATACTAAAGTATAGGTGTAGACACTCGTAGGTGTAGACCTACCTACCAATGTGTACTGTGTGTGTACCTACCATGCATGTATACTATATGTGTGTATCTACCATGTGTACTGTGTGTGTACCTACCATCTATAATGTATATGTGCACAAAGAAATGACCAAACATAGGCTCCTTATTTCAAAGAGGAAATATAAACAAATATTTTATCTAAAATAAATGGATGTGAGTTTTCCTAGGGTGTGAGTTTTCCTAGGGTGAGTTTTCCGGGTACGAGTTTTCCGTGCACGAGTTTTCCGGGCACCTATGAAAAGTTATACACTGATAATCAGCTCTTCAAATAATTACCTAACCGCCAGTCTATCAATCCCCAAAAATTTAGAATATTTAGGCAGATATCAATTTATTAATGGAATTAATTAATAATTAATAATCGATCGGCAGCGATAATACTATTTAGTGCATATAACGCTATTGTTTACACTTGAACTAAAATGGTATTGAGGAGCGTTCACATTCGACAAGTAATACACTTAAAACAAGATTTGAACTGTAAAGTGTCAACCGATTAATTGGCTTTGAGGAAAGCATTAGTTGCCACTTACTCATTTGATTTAAACCTAAACTTACAAAAAAGTAGCGCCAACTCTCATAGTAAGTTAATTCATACACCAGATACATTGAATTAACAATCTTTGTGAGTTACTTCAACACACTATGTCCTAGCTGTTTTAACATATGTTCAAACTCCCAAAACGTAACTCTAACTCTCATAGTGAATTGATTCAATCCATGAAATTATTTGAATTAACTATGTTTGGTGACACACCACATCATAGTTGTTTTGACACACGTGAAAACATGAATATAGTCAAACCAACTCACGTAATAAATTGATTCAAAGCATAAATTGTTGACCCATTAAATATGAGTAAACTTTTTTCTCTGTGTATGTATATTGTTTCTCAACATCTATAATAAAACTTACTAAAAAAATTATTACATAATAAATGCTTCGCGAAATCCCAATGAAAATATCATATGCATAAAGATAGATCGAGTATGCAACCAATGTAAATTGCTAATATTGATGTAGGTTAGTTTTATTTTGCCTACGCTATTTGGTCTATTGGGAGGTATGGCAAACCACCAGAAATATACTTTGTTATTGGAAAAATATGTCGCATCTTATTTCTTGAAACTAATTTTCTTCAACTTAAAAGATATGATTATTTTCTCATATAAACACAGAAACAGCTAATGTCATATTATTTTAAGTTGAAATAGATAATTCTCGGACAAAACAATAATAACTTTTAAAAATGTAAATCTCAGTATTTGATAAAGATCTTCACAGTTCACACAATTAATGACGGATTATAATGTACCTAACAAGGAAAGTTTCGCGTCATTAATTCCGTGCTGGTTAAGTAAATGCGGATTTTGAGCCACTTCAATTTTAGGTCTTACAGACTTTGTACAAAGTTAACATTTTAATATATTATTTAGATTGCATTATAAATGAGATATAATTATAAAAAAATAATAAAATGATGGTATTTCAGAAAATAAGGAAGTGGCTCAAAATTGAATATTTGATTTTGAGCCACTTTTCAAAAATACCTACTAAATGACATTTTGTCAACAGGAAATATATGTATTATGATTATAAATAAATAGAGCACAAAAAAAAAATAAAAAAAATTTCAGTTTAATGGATATTAAAAAACAGTGGCTCGTATCGAACATAGACCTCCATTGAAATAGCAAATTGAGCCACTTCAACAAATATTCTAATCAAGCTAAATTTTATGTTTTCCTTGTGAAAACACGCGTATTCATTGTAATTCAAGATGTGCTAATGAGAAAGAATTAATAAACATTGTGTAATATCATTGATAACGAGAAAATAATCATTAGTGGCTCAGAATTCCTCTACTAGCGATATATTTCTATTCTGAGTCACTAGAATGCAATGTTATATTTTCTTCCCTAAAAGTGCTAAACCATATCTTTAGATCCTTAAAGAGTATTATTTATGCGTGCAACTAGACCATATTAGCATATATTTATCCGTAATGAATCGGAAAACTTGAAAAATGTCTATCTATAAATAATTCACTACCTAGTAGCTCAAAATGCGTGGATAGGGACAACATTTCAATTTGGAGCCACTAGAATGATATCTTTTAATTTCTGCCCTAAAAGTGCTAAACCATATCTTTAGATCCTTAAAGATTATTATTTATGTGGCAAACTATACCTTATTAGTAAATATTTATCAGTAATGAATCGATCAACTATGTAACAGTCATTCTATAAACACTTCACTACCTTCTGGTTCAAAAATGCGTGGATAGGCACAACATTTCAATTCTGAGCCACTAGAATGATATCTTTTAATTTGTGTCCTGAAAATGCTAAACCATATCTTTAGATCCTTAAAGATTATTAATGTACCCAACTATACCTTATTAGTATATATTTATCAGTAATGAATCGATTAACTTTGTAACTGTCTTTCTATATATACTTCACTACCTTCTGGTTCAAAATACGTGGATAGGCACAACATTTAAATTCTGAGCCACTAGAATGGTATCTTTTAATTTCTGCCCTAAAAGTGCTAAACCATATCTATAGTTCCTTAAAGATTATTATTAATGTGCCCAATTATACATTATTAGTAGATATTCATCAGTAATGAATCTATCAACTTTGTAACAGTCTTTCTATAAATACTTCACTACCTTCTGGTTCAAAATACGTGGATAGGCACAACATTTAAATTCTGAGCCACTAGAATGGTATCTTTTAATTTCTGCCCTAAAAGTGCTAAACCATATCTTTAGTTCCTTAAAGATTATTATTAATGTGACCAATTACGCATCATTAGTAGATATTTATCAGTAATGAATCAATCAACTTTGTAACAGTCTTTCTATAAATACTTCACTACCTTCTGGTTCAAAATACGTGGATAGGCACAACATTTAAATTCTGAGCCACTAGAATGATATCTTTTAATTTCTGCTCTAAAAGTGCTAAACCATATCTTTAGTTCCTTAAAGATTATTATTAATGTACCAAACTATACCTTATTAGTAGATATTTATCAGTATTGAATCTATCAACTTTGTAACAGTCTTTCTATAAATACTTCACTACCTTCTGGTTCAAAATACGTGGATAGGCACAACATTTAAATTCAGAGCCACTAGAATGGTATCTTTCTAATTTCTGCCCTAAAAGTGCTAAACCATATCTATAGTTCCTTAAAGATTATTATTAATGTGCCCAATTATACATTATTAGTAGATATTTATCAGTAATGAATCTATCAACTTTGTAACAGTCTTTCTATAAATACTTCACTACCTTCTGGTTCAATATACGTGGATAGGCACAACATTTGAATTCAGAGCCACTAGAATGGTATCTTTTAATTTCTGCCCTAAAAAGTGCTAAACCATATCTATAGTTCCTTAAAGATTATTACTAATGTGCCCAATTATACATTATTAGTAGATATTTATCAGTAATGAATCTATCAACTTTGTAACAGTCTTTCTATAAATACTTCACTACCTTCTGGTTCAAAATACGTGGATAGGCACAACATTTAAATTCTGAGCCACTAGAATGGTATGTTTTTAATTTCTGCCCTAAAAGTGCTAAACCATATCTTTAGTTCCTTAAAGATTATTATTAATGTGACCAATTATGCATTATTAGTAGATATTTATCAGTAATGAATCGATAAACTTTGTAACAGTCTTTCTATAAAAACTTCACTACCTTCTGGTTCAAAATACGTGAATAGGCACAACATTCAAATTCTGAGCCACTAGAATGATATCTTTTAATTTCTGCCCTAAAAGTGCTAAACCATATATTTAGTTCCTTGAAGATTATTATTAATGTACCAAACTATACCTTATCAGTAGATATGTATCAGTAATGAATCGATCAACTTTGTAACAGTCTTTCTATAAATACTTC
>CANNZV010001731.1:0-132272 GCA_947561585.1 Caprella mutica
CTGACTTTATCTATATTAATTAAATGCCTCTGAACACAATAGTTTGTATTAACTGTCTAAACTAAAGAAAGGAGTGAACTGATAAAAGATCTGCGAAATTAAATAGTTAGTTCAACTTCTGATATTGAAGAGACAGTTGGATTTGTTCTTATCATCAAAATGACATCTCAAACACAGAGGCTGTCTGTCTGAAAGTTTCCCGATGACTTCCCTCCCTTTCGATATTACGATATCGTTACGGTGAACACAAACGATATTTGCTCTAATGATTTGGTCCTGAAAGGATATTCTATCTATTAGATATATTTTGGGTGAAAGGATATAAATCTAGATGATTTTATCTTATTGTAGAGTGATTAAGGGTGGCTGGTTTGAAATCTGCTAATAACTAACGGGTGTTGATGAAAAAATAAATGAAATGCTGAGAGTTATCTGAATCCAAAAAAAATCATTCAATTCATTTATATTGAATGAATCCAAGAAGAAGGTAAATTGAATTTTTCCGTTCACTGCCAGCGGTATATGGTTTCATAAGATTAATGAACATCTATTGTTGTTAGAAAACAAAAAAAAGTTGAACAAATTGAGCAGCATGTTACCAAAAATAAAAAATATCAATAACTAACACTGTTTCATCGGAACATGTGTACCTAATTGAAAATAAGAGCAGGTTCGAGGAAACGGTTTAGCCAATCGCAGTAACCACCAAAGTGAGAGCGCAACGTGGGACCCAAACTGACCGCTTTGAGGGCTAATTCTACTCCGGTGTATCTGAGCAGAACTAATTAGGGAACCTGCTCCTATTTGCCTAGTGCGCTGCATAACTGCGAATAAGCAGCTCTTAGCCAAAACTGCAATAATAATAATATATATAATATTACATTCGTGGCCAGGTTCTGCCAATCCGCAGTTAGGCAGCGCGCTAGGCAAAAAGGAGCAGGTGTCCAGAGTTATTTTGCGCAGTTTCACCGGAGTAGATTTATCCCTCAAAGTGTAAGTTTGGATCCCACTCTGCTCCCTGGATGCCGTGGTGACTACCCCGATCGGCTTCACCGCTGTCTCGAACCTGCTCCAATTTTTCACTTGGGTAGTGTGTACAGAGCGTACCAGGCGTGATGTAACATGTGTGTAACTTTGTTTTCTGATACGGTATTTATTATATCACCCTAATGCTATTTTACTGAATAGAATGAAGTAACTGGATGGGAAAATATATTACTATATATGATTGATTGCTCTGTTTTGGTAGTTTGAAATTCAATCCCTTATGAAGAAGTTGAATCCTTTTATTTTTCAATGACGTTAGTTAAATTCAACAAATTTGGATGCTGCTAAGATTGATATTCTTGATTGAATAAATTGCAATGATTATCAGCTTTCATAACGTAATTACCGTAGCAAACGAGCCTATTTGGGCCTTAAAGAAATCGTTATACGGACATCAAAGGATTTAGAAAAAAATAATGATGCTCTTGATGCGTTAGATAGAATGGTACTTGCAGTGGTCTATATAAGAGAGAATGAAGATAGGAAATGGAGAGAATTATGAGTTATTGGAAGGTTCCATACTTTAAATCATTTTGGAAATGTATAAATAATAATTAAAAATTGAAATTCAAATGTTACAGTTTCAAATGTTATTTGATGAATACGAAAACAAAATAATCAGCACATACGAATTAAGTTGATGAAAATTAAATACATTTTTCACATTTTATTCGTGGTGTAACTACAATTTGATAAATTTCACTCACCATCAACAATATTATAAATCAATACGATTCCATAGTAGAGTCTTTTATGGCCCCACCATATTTTTTTCTAAATAATATAATCAGTAGCTACATATTTCATCTAAACTAGTTTGTATTTTGTTTTCATAATAAAGAAAATGTGCGCAATATATTTTAAATCGTATATCCATAAGATTAACATTTAATTTCAATCAAATACACTGTAAATCATTAATGCTAATAAAAAATAACTTATTTCATTGTTAACAACATTCTTTTACTATCATTTTATTATGTTTTTAAGAGCTAAGCAGAAAGAATATTAGTATTGTTATATTAGGCGTCAACATACAAAACTTTACATCTTTAATGATATCAAAAGTTAGATCATTAAAACTCTCATTAGGAAATATAATCAGGACACTTTCCTAACTTTCTGAGTTATGATCGCACTTTCCTAATGACAAAACTATTAAATTGACTAACAAATGATTAAAGTAAGTAGTTTTCAAATGTATGCCCTTTATTGAATATTTAATTTGAGTCAGTTTCGAGAATCAGAGTGGTCGGACTGATCATCATTTTCTATCAAATTAGATAAATGTGTTTTCTTCATTTTACTTCAATTTCAGCATTTTACTTCAATTTCAGTTGTTATCCATGCTACATGAAGGCATCCTGAGTACCTTCAGGGGAATCAATTATGAAATTAGTTAAAGTTTAAGTTATGATGTTAGAGTATAAATGTAAAACATATGTAAACCTGGTGTTCGATTTGATACCAAGAGTTCAATATGTTCAGTCTGGAGCTAAGGACGAGTAAGTAAGTAAACATTTTGTGTTCAGTTTAGTCTGTGCTTCAAGCCCAAATTGGTTACACTCCACAGGGTTGATCAGTTCATCTGCAATGTAACTCTAATATTTCACACATTATAACTATGTTGAGAGCAAGAAGACTAAAAATATACTACAATCATCAAATACAAATATAAAGCGCAATTAATTCTTCATTACCACTGCCTGAAAACCTGCCTCAATTTGCAAGAATGAAACTGAAGTATATCATCAAACATCAAAATAGTAACTCTATACTCTCTGCAATCATTGCCATTTCCATTTACCTTGTCACCATCTTTGCTCTCCCAAAGCAAATAGAAAATTATTTCTCTCCTCATCTCTCCTCTTATCCACTCTTATGGGAAGACTCCTCACAAAATCTTGTATTCACTCAGCATTTCTCAAGGGTATCCTTTCACTTAAATAAACCTGACGTCAGCAGAATCTAAAACGCGATGACATGACTGTGGTCTCAAAATAGCCAGAGATTCAGTTAGCCGAGATTTTAAATGAGAGTAATCAGAATATTTGATCATTTCAAGCATTTATACATTTAATATTATTAAAGAAAGAACAACTTTTTGAAATCTCTTTAATATATACATTCAATTAAAGAGAAAGACATCATATTTTCACCAATTTATAACCTTCACCTATTGTATAAAAAAATAGTACTAATTTAATTAATTCAAACAATATAATATAACAATTACGTTGCATATCCACTTTGGCATGTTATATCAAACTGTCGGTATATTTGTATTAAAAGAACAAATGCAAATTTATAAAATTAATTTCGGTTTCTTTTATAATCTGATGAGATTATAGGACCGGTGTGATTATAGGACTGGTGAGATTATAGGACTGGTGAGATTATAGGACTGGTGAGATTTTTGGAATGGTGAGATTATAGGACTGGTGAGATTTTTGGAATGGTGATATTATAGGACTGGTGAGATTTTGGAATGGTGAGATTATAGGACTGGTGAGGTTTTAGGACTATAGTGAAGAAACAGAACGCGGAAGAATTTAGGACTATTATGATAATGGGACAATTGAGATAAAAGAATTTGGCAAATTACAGGACTTGGGATATTATAGGGCAAGTGGATAATAGTGAAATTATGAGACTATAGGACTTGTGAGATTATAAGATTATTAGACAAGACGTGAGGTTATAGAACTATTGGACTAGTGTTATTATAGGTATCGTAACTGGAAAAATATTATTGTAAACCTGATAATTATTGTCAAGGAATGTGGAGATAAAATAAATGCAAATTGTCCTTTACATTATACAATTAACTTCTAATTATCTCCTTTACGAAATTAATCTTTAGGCGATGAAATGTATTAAATCTTTCAAAATGGAAATACTGAAACATAGAATAAGAATATGAGAAAAATGAAATTGGTTTCATTATTTCTGTAAAATATTGATTAAAAATACTGTATATTGAACTACCTCAAAGTTTTACCCAACTTTCAATGTCCAAATTGTTGTAACTCTCTCAAAAGTTGATAAGAAAGGTTCTGCCAAATGATCCTAAATTCTTTCATTAGAGAAAATATTATTATGTTCGCACCTTCGGAACCTAAATATTTCTCAAAAGTTTTCAAATCACCGAAACATGGACAAGAAATGCAAGTTTCGCCGGTTTGAATGACACGAAATAAAAGATTTCCCAAAATTCCCACTGTATTTTAGATTGCAAAGCTAAGAGAAATGAAAAGTTAATGAATACATTTTAGATTTCGAAAATCTGTTATATTTGAAATTAGATCATAGGAGATAATATCAAATTTTCACAATTAAACGTTATCTTCAGACATTATATACACCTACCAGAAGTGATTGAATTGTTGACTTGTATAATGAATATGTTACAGTCAAATCATGAGGAATTTGATGAATAGGAATATAATATAAATTTTAACAGAAATAATTTTGATATAAATTTAGTAGTAAAATATGTTGAGTGCAAACGTGTGAGAAAGAGATTCTTTTTCCTATCATGTAACATTATCTGATGAATTGTGAAATTACATTTCTGGCTCAATATTTATATCACTTTGATTGTACTACATACATGATACACCACACAGTGTATAATATTTCATTTATGAATTATATCAAACTGTAAATAAATAATAACGTTAAGAAGACCAAGTTTTAATAGATATATTGCTCAGACGATAAATCTATTGCAACCATAAAATAACATTACCATTGACTGAATTTACACAAAATTTCAATGAAGGTAAATCTGCTAGAGCTGATATATTCGGCACCGAAAATATTACTTGTAAGTTGCTTGGTACATGCGATCTTTTTCCAATACTTTATTTGTTGGCTTACAATGATGTTATATTGCAGGTGGTAACATATCTACTTGAAGAATGAATTTACAATAAAATGATAAATAATATATTGGTAGTTTGTTGTACCGTTTCAGTAAATGAACAGGCCATAATAATTACGATATAAATTACACCTTCCTTCACGTGACTAATGACTATTTCTCGAGACTAATCTACCTGAAATGCGTTATTATTAGCACAGTTTGTATAATTACTCTGTATCATGCTACCCATCAACATTTGAAAAAAACAGTAGAAAGTAGTGAGATTTGAACGTTTGAATGAACATGAAAATGATAATTGACTATAATATATATTGTAATTGTGGCCCTAATGACTGTTAGATAACCGATGAATTGGTAGGAATTAACAAAACGAGAAGGTAGCCTGGAACCATCGACACGACCCGACGATAGTGATTATAGAGAGAGAAGATCTAATACAGGCAGAATATATTAATATGAAGTAAGAAAGTAATGCTAAGCAGTAGGTAAATGGTAGTGATATATGAGAAAAAGAAAATGAAGAGAAAATCGAAATACAAGATATTGGTATTGAGATACTGGTAGAGGATAAGCCAAAAGGTCAATGTTATCGGTATAGGGTATTTAATATTTATACTTTGAAAAAGGGTATTTATGTGATACAAGTACAGGGTATCGAGATGCAGCAATAGAAAAATGAGACATTGCTACATAGATAGCATCTCGAAATTATGAGATACTACTTTGACAACCATCTTATTTGTTCATCACAGATTTTTTTATATTTAAATATATCTAATATGAGCAACCAAGATAAATTAAATAAACAGTTTTCTAAATTCTTCTTTTAAATCTGAATTTGTTTCAGCTTCTTTTTCTCATCTAATTCCCAAGAATCTTCCCGTCCTCAGTGCTAATCAAATGTTTCTACCTAAAATGCGCTCCATTACTTCAAAGCAACACTAATTATCACATGGGGAGAGATTTGCTTCGTGCGACGGTCCTTGTATCACAATTCTACGGTGAATTAACGCCACTTTTCCAATTATCGCTGATACTAATTGAGATTCCCAACTGCTGAGTTCTACCGCTGAAACTTCTTCCAAGTAACTGAAACTTGTAGAAAATGAGGTAGAAATTACATTGGAGGAGAGAAAATGAGAAGCAATAACATTATTTGTGTTTTGATTAATAAAAAGGAGATGAAAGTGCTTCGAGATTACACAAAGAGTAGCCGTGAAATTTTATTTACCTTCAGTGAGATCGTGTGGTTGGAGAGAACTTCATAATTTTCTGGTTTGAAAGTGTGTATAAAGTGAAAGTTCTCTCTACCACTTAGAACGTGTATTTTCATTTAATTAGGCGGTTACTCAAGCTTTATTTTTCAGGGAGTACTTAAAAAAATCGAAGATAAATTGTTTAGCTTATTTTCCTTTCACTCTTCTCCCGTTGATTCATTTTAAAAGTATAATCTTCCGATCTTTGCTCTAGTAAAAATATTTCAATTCTGTCTCTAACTGAATCAACTCAATTATAATGGTTTTATTTTCACACAACTGTCGCATTTGTTCAGACCTTTTTCCTGTGCGACATCTGAGCCACATGATGCATTCGAGTTTTGAAAACTACTTCTCATGTTACTGACTCAATTACAGGGTTTGAATATTAGCGAATATTCTGAAGACCATTTGGATAGAAATGTGGAGTAAAAAAATAATTAACAATTAACACCGCATAAAAGTTTTGACATTAACTGGGCAGTGGAAGCACCGTATATATGAAGAAGTTCATATTTTTTGTCTGAGATGAAGAAACATTTCAGTTTGCATCAATTAATAGGAACAAGCCAGAACTTCATATACCTCACAGAACACAAAGGTAATACTACTCTAAATTATGGCTTCAATATTTATGTGATTTAAATTCTTGAACTAAAAATATTATTAGAAGTGTATTTCTTTTTTTCTCTAAAAAATACCACGTGTTTGATTAACATCTAGCTTATATTTCGCAGAATAATTGAAGTAAATACCATGCTTATAATACACTCCGCTACAATTTATTCTCCAGTAAGAGAAATGAAATAGTTATTCTTTAATCAACAGAATATTAAAAACAAAAAAATAACAGCGGAAAATTGTTATTTGGTGAAAAGATTTATATAATTTTGAAATAAAGAACATTTCAAGCCACATCAATATAATTCAGACTTTTTTTAATTGATGATCTGAGAATTGAAAAAAAAGGTATACATAATCACATAGAGAACAGAACAAAAAAGAATATTTTATCCCATGCTAAAATTTGGCTTCATCCAATAGAGAACCAGTTATATAAAAAAAAAAAGTCAACGATCCTAACCAAACAAGCCTTGCCCAGTCTTTATATAACAAGAACTAACACACAAATAAAGGTTCAATCATACTGAAACATAAATTTCAGGATAACTTCAACAATCTATCTACTTTTCACTTATATTTGCTAATATAGATACACGCATGAACAAATAAATTACTACATATTTCACTCAGCACTGTTTTAACTGCTACTTTTATTGAAAGGCAGTGACTGTTAACTCTTTAGGGCCCTCACTCAATTACAGAGCTCGTATTTACTCATTTCTCACCTCATCAATCACTGTGTTTTTCATAACATTTGACTGAATTTTAAGCACTTTTTCCTCACTTTTTATTATTAGTTTTAATACTCAGCACTTTGAGAAGATTCTGAACCTCTTAATTTGAACTGTTTATGGGAGAACCGGGAGCATTCGGACATAGATATGGTTCGGAAAGCTCGTTCAAACATGTTCATAATTTTTGGATTAACTGCTTATTGCAACTGAATGTGTGCAACCTATTAACCGTCATTGATTTGAAAGATCCAATGCGTAGAGGTAGCGTGTCGCCAACCAGGTGTAATTACCTGCTTTCTTCAATATTGATGTAATTTTTCATGATTCAATTGGTTCGTATATGGAATATTTGAATACGAAACTGATTCTCAATCTTGAAGGTACGATTTATAGTGATGTTTTATGTTACGTTTGCTGTGCTGAAATTATAATACGAATGAAATAAAAAATGTGGTGATGCTATTAATTTTGAAATGTCATATGGGAAGAATCGGACGCTTTTGTTAAGGTTGGTTCGTATAGTGTCTGAGCTTTCTTTCTGTGTCCGATTCAGTCCACCATTACAATCTATTAAAGTAATTCTTATTATAAAGGACATTCAGATCATAAAATTAATTATTCTAATTGAAATAGCCTTCGTTAGTTTCAAACTTTTTATATTAGTGTCTTTATTTTAAAAATTGCCGATAATATTCATGCTTTTTTATTATAAAATTGAAACTAATAGAGGCCGTAATAAAGAATGTATTCGAAAAACGTTTGATGGATTCCAAAAAGGTTCATCTGTCAGAAAAGCTGCTGAAATTAGAGGGGTAGCAAGATCAACACTTGTGGCAGCAAGATCAAGATTATCTATATTTTTTTGGTGAAAATGTTCAATCATTACAATTATGAAGAAATTTCATATATGATATATTTTCATTACTGTGAATAACTAGTCATGGTTTATTTCACCTAAATTCATCGATCTGTATTCAATCCTATCATTTATTTACCCAAATTTCCAATGTCTTAACAATTTTTATGGTATCCGAATCATCCTCACAGCTTGTCCAAAGTCTCTCCTAGGAATGAGCATTCGGACACTTGAATCCTTTTCACATTTTGTCTGATAAATTTCGAATGAAGGTTTAAACTGTAAAGCAGTCTCAATAAAAATTAAAGAAGAATACCTAATCTACCCACAGAAATCTTTTAATAGTACAAATCTAATTGGTATAAGAATTTATGAGTTTTTAACAAAAACTGTCCGAATGCTCCCGGTTCTCCCTTACATTGTTTTCACTAAGAGAGAAGTAAGAGTTACTCTTTGATCGAGACGATATTAGATACTAAGAGAGAAGTAAGAGTTACTCTTTGATAGAGATGATATTAGATACTAAGAGAGAAGTAAGAGTTACTCTTTGATCGAGACGATATTAGATACTAAGAGAGAAGTAAGAGTTACTCTTTGATCGAGACGATATTAGATACTAAGAGAGAAGTAAGAGTTACTCTTTGATCGAGACGATATTAGATACTAAGAGAGAAGTAAGAGTTACTCTTTGATCGAGACGATATTAGATACTAAGAGAGAAGTAAGAGTTACTCTTTGATCGAGACGATATTAGATACTAAGAGAGAAGTAAGAGTTACTCTTTGATCGAGAGAATATTAGATACTAAGAGAGAAGTAAGAGTTACTCTTTGATCAAAAGAATATTAGATACTAAGAGAAGTAAGAGTTACTCTTTAATCAAGAGAATATTAGATACTAAGAGAGAAGTAAGAGTTATTCTTTAATCGAGAGAATATTAGATACTAAGAGAGAAGTAAGAGTTACTCTTTAATCAAGAGAATATTAGATACTAAGAGAGAAGTAAGAGTTACTCTTTAATCGAGAGAATATTAGATACTAAGAGAGAAGTAAGAGTTACTCTTTAATCAAGACGATATTAGATACTAAAAGGGAAGTAAGAGTTACTCTTTGATCGAGACGATATTAGATACTAAGAGAGAAGAAAGAGTTACTCTTTGATCGAGAGAATATTAGATACTAAGAGAGAAGTAAGAGTTACTCTTTAATCGAGAGAATATTAGATACTAAGAGAGAAGTAAGAGTTACTCTTTAATCAAGACGATATTAGATACTAAAAGGGAAGTAAGAGTTACTCTTTGATCGAGACGATATTAGATACTAAGAGAGAAGAAAGAGTTACTCTTTGATCGAGACGATATTAGATACTAAGAGAGAAGAAAGAGTTACTCTTTGATCGAGACGATATTAGATACTAAGAGAGAAGAAAGAGTTACTCTTCAATAAAGAAAATATTAGTGAGCACTTTAATTTTGAAAAATAATTATAATTTCCAATGTAATTTTCCAAAATTTCCAATTTTTTTCTAATTTACAAGTGAAGATAAAAATAGTTAAGAAATATTTTCATTAATATAAATAAATAAATGAAATAAGAAATGCATTGATTACTTAACGGGATGCGAACCATATTTCATTTGTTATTAAAATATTAGGTCAACTTTCCGGAGAGTTTTTTCGAATCTTCAGAAATAAGTTAGTGGAGTGTACACCGATTATTTTATTTACTTTAGGTAAAAATTTCCTCATTTTATACACGAAAAGTTATAATTTTTACATTTGAATTCACAACTATCATTTTCTTCAGATGACAGCAAACTCTATGACGAATCAAAAGGACGAAAAAGTGACGCCTAGGTTCTAAATCTGATTACCTATTCCCGTCTCTATAAATATCGAAATAATTGAAGTCATTTCAAAGATTCCAACTACAAGAAAAGGAGAATCTTGAAATTTATAGAATATGAGAATGAGATGACTTTTCGTACAGAAATAGGAAATAAATCTTTCCAAAATTGTAGATCGGATAAACTTATTTAAATTTTAAAATTTTGAAACTGTAATTTATCTACAGAATTCATATCTTACCAGGAAGTTGTTTATATACATCGTTGAAAATAAATAAGTGTTCCTTTTTTATAAATTCAAACCCCGTTGAGTTTGAATCTTCTCAATCAAACAATTGAGGTTGTCAGATGTAAAAACATTTTTTTCTTCTGAAGATGAATAAGATTGCCAAATTCAGGAGAGTGAATGTATTGAAAACAAAATAAATTTGAATAGAAAAAAGTACACTACAGTTTAGTTTAATTTTAACTCCCTGTTCCTGACTGCCAAACACTCTCCTTGATGCTGATGTTGTTGTTGTTATTGTTGTTGTTGTTATTTATAACCTGCCTCTCTTTTCGTCTCCTGCTCTTCAATATTTTTCGATAACCGCTTAGTAGTCCTGCTTCAAATTTATCGGTGATACATAATTATTATATACCTACAATCTATATAATCGACATCATTATCGTGAATCGTTAAAATCAAAAAGATTATATTAATCCATTGATTTTGTGACGATAAAATAATTAGTACAAATTAAATTAAATAAAATTATTTAAAATAATAAGTTATTTTAAAGATTAAAACTAATAAAATTATAAATTTATGCATTCAATTTTTACTATATGGTTGAGTTCCAAGTTACCGAACGATTCAACATTTTTCATCACAAAACTATATATTGAGCACAGTCATTCGTTTTTAATTGCGAGCTAAAAGATAAATACTAATTTGTTCATGAATGATCGAAAATGTAGAGCAATTCGATAGCTATGATCGTACAATATATGAAAGTTTTTCAAATGGTTAATCACACATCATTAAACAAGTTTGCTTTATTTAATTTCCAGCTTCAATTGAATATAAATACTATTGACAACTTACTGTTTTTCGATTAATGCAAAGTACACTAATTGAAAGCACCTCCTCTTGATTTATTTGCAATTGGAGAGCATTATTTTGTATGTTAATATTTCTTTATCAGTGCTTGACTGGAAGCTGGGAAAGTATTTGTTTGTTTGGGAGCTAATTAGGAAATTCAGTTGTTCATTTAATTTGAAATGTTAAATACTATCAGCATCGATATTTGCTGCTTGTAATAAAATTGTCGAATTTCGGAGAGTACTTGAAAGGTAAATTAGGCAAAGGAGCTATCTAGCATTTGTTACTGAAGGGTCTAGATGGTAGAAAGATCTAACATCAAAATGACGGAGGGAAATTTTCTTAATGTATGATAGGTTCTTTACCCTATTTGCCTATCAGTCTCGATAACTGCATTTCCATTGGTTAAAATAAAATGCATTCTATGGAAAAGTATAATTTAAATATCTATACAATTGATTCAGTGAAACAATCAAGGAATTTATTAAACCTTAAATTGCAACGACTTCTCTATTTCCATTCATATTAAATTGGTTCATATTATCACAATTTGGTAAATATTGTCAGGAAAATTTTGAAGAAAATACTTTCAGCAAAATATTTCAATATATAAAGGAATTGTAATTAAACATTCGACAACATTGGCTGAAGTGGTACAATAAAGATATTATAATATAATAATCTATCTTAATTATTCATCTTTTTATTATCTATCAACAGTGTATGATAATATCGTGCCAATCATCAGAATCTTTAATATTAACTAATTCAGATCCTGTCGTTAAACAGACAATACTTCAGGGAAATCAACACCAGGCAATAATTAACGGTGGAGAGATATTTCTAACTGGTCTATGTGTTAGTACACAGTTAGAAAGTTTTAGTGTTGGCCGTAGAAGATTAAGATGCGAGTACCATCTAAATCTTCTGTGGCCCCATCATAACTTGTGTATAGATATTATTCAACAGGTATTCAATGATAATTCTCTTTTATAGAAATTTCATCCATGGAAATATAATAAAACTGGGTAATGATAAGGATACTATTCATTTTAACCCTAATGAGTTTGACTGTCAAAAACAACGGGAGAGTTTGACTATGTGTTAAAAAAACACATGTCTTATATATAAACCTATGGTACTGTATTTTTTACAAATTGTTAGCATATATACAAAGATAATTATTGTGTACTAAATTTCAAGTAAAAATATTAAATATATAAGGAGAAATAAATACATATGTATACATATAAGACATTGGCAACTGAGAGAGCTGAACCGTGATTGGATGGGGTGTGAGCCAATGACAGCTCACGCATTTGTCACTACTTCACAAAAACATGGAATAACGCTTGCGTATTAGCTAACCAAACTGTATTTCTACGTTGCTACACGTCACTTAAGTACAATTAATTCCATAATATACGTGATTTACGCTAATTTACACCGATACGTAAATATTTTTTAACTTTTGAATACAAAAATATATTTGGTTTTTATGAAGGAACAAAGTCATGAAAGGCCAGTAAATTTAAATGAATGACATGAAAGATATAAAGTAATTGAGAAAATGTGTGCCTAGAAAACACACGTCAAACTCATTAGGGTCAAGATAATCAGATAACGTATATAAATTATTTTAATAATTCAGTTATTTGGGTATTTTATGTAATATATCCTGTTCAAGTTCATTATTTCACATCGTATTCAGGGTAACAAATGACCCGTTGGCTGATCAATAATGTGTGAGTTACTGTGATAATAACATTGACGTCAATTGTTCTTTTTGCAATCATCCTGTCACCTTCAATCACTGTGTGAGAATTGCTCTACTAAGTGAGAAAATTAGACGCAACTAACAGGCCTATTTTCTTCGGAAGTTCTGCTGTCTGATATTTATTATCCTCTAATGAACCGTACAGTATAATCCAATGGTAAATCAGATAATCAAACCACTGTACTTTTTATGTGTGATGGATAGTGGTTCACCATTTGTAGAATATTTAAAGTGAATTAATATATAATTGCGAACATAATAGATTTAGAAATGAAATAGTGTCATCTATTTAAATTATAGTTAGTTTGTTTATGTTTCGTTGCTGAATGATGCAATTAGCGATATATCAATTTGAATGTGTTACAATATAAACATTATTATATATCTACTGTTTGATCATTTTTATTCCTTTGATGCTAGTAATAATCTCATTAAATGTGATAATCAGCTTTGAAACAACGCGCTGACATTTACCATCACTGCACTCACAATAAACAATCGTGATGGAAGATTATTATCATGCCAACTGTTAGAATATCTTCTTTGTAAAATAACGCAGACGACATTAGACCTGCCAATTTACTGCCATAGCTGTATTTTATCTTATTTTCTATCACTCTCAAAGTCAATAAGTTCTCTTTTTGTTTCGTTTATAAAATTCATCTGTTACGTTTGAAATGATATTGAATGGTGAATAAACAATATACAATATTAAAATCATAGTTAGTACGTATAATATAAACATTTACCTGGTGATTTAAAAGGTGACCGGTATATTCCAACCCGGTAAATTCCACCCCGGTATATTCCACCCCGGTATATTCCACCCCGGTATATTCCACCCTAGGTATATTCCACCCCGGTATATTCCACCCTAGGTATATTCCACCCTAGGTATATTCCACCCCGATAAATTCCACCCCACTTTACAGGTTAGGTTTGGTTAATTATTAATATTAATCATTTATATATATTATATATAATACTAGGTAACTTACATTTTCACTGTATCAAATTAAACTCTTTGCTGGCTAATCACAAGCTGTATATTTTTCACTACACGTGTAACATAACAGCAGAGAGAAAGGTTGTATGAACGCTTCTTATCAGTAAAGATATTTAGATTTTCATTCACAAGCTAATTTTTCTACAATGTCACAAACGCAACAGCGATATTGACTGTGAAAAGAGGTCATATAGTACTTCTTGTTATATTTATTTCATTTTGAATATGGTATTTTAACTTCTTGTAAAAGTGGTGGTTTTTGACCGAAGTCTTTTTAACGTTTTTTATTTCTTTTTGACCAGGAGGTTTTCGATAGGGAGGTGAGGATTATTGTACAGTGTTTTAATATTAGGGGTTATTGCCTTTTTTACATTAAGAGATTTTGACTACAGAAAATTTGGTCCTAGAATCCAAAACAGCAACTTATAAGCAAAGAGCGAAAACATTGATTTGATTGTCTCTGTCAGTCATCCCTTCCAGAATCCACACCTCATCCAACCATTGTTGTAAGAGAATATATGCAGTTTCATGTTAAAAAGGAATTAATATTAACTTGTTCAACATGTAAACTTTGAAATAATACCACGTTAGGAAAATTTGTAATTTTATTAGGATAAAATTTAATTGACTTGAGCTACCTCTAATATTGTCCAAATGTCTCAGGATATTGTCTGAGTTATTTTTTCATCGGTACGAATTAGCTAACAAATGGCCACCTAAAGATAAAATCCTTGGATTAATTTTTTGTCACCTAAATGAGCATTGTCACAGGGGTGGAATTTACCGGGATGGAATATACCTGGGGTGGGATATACCGGGGTGGAATTTACCAGGGTGGAATATACCAGGGTGGAATATACTTTGAACCGATTTAAAACGGTGTTACTTATGGGCATGTTGAAAATATAAAAATATATCAAATAATCTTTTAATAGATACTTCCACTGGGAGAATATAATAGAGAGTATTAAATTGCTCTGACTTTACTCAAACTGAAATGTTGTTTCAAATTCTCTTCTTCACTAAGGGATATTCATATTTAATCATTAACAGATATACCTACTGATTTGATCACCTCTCACGGTTCGTCCAGCAATTAATCTCAGAGATTTTAATCCTGTCATTAATCCTTTAATAGAAGTATAGCCGATAAAATTTTATTCAAATCAAATAATGAATGGAAATAAATTATAGAGCCTCAGAAATTGTCATAATCGTGAATTCCTAATTTCTATAATTTCTAAAATTGAACAAAGACTATTTTTATCAGTAACAATAGCAGGAAAAAATAATTGCTTTCATAATATCTCATGAAGACTGTAGAGTGAATATTCCATGCAATCTACAGACGATTGTTGTTAGCTTTTCTTAGGTGGATGCATTAATCACATCAAAGGGCCCATCAATCACACTTTTTCAGCTGTGCATCTATCACTATTTACAAAAGCTGCAGTAAACTAAAAACATTATTCATCGATCACCGTAAGAACTTCATTCAAAATTCAAAATACATATTTTGCATATGTTCTGGTAGAGTAAGAGCTTGAGTTTCTTGTATAGATTCAATATAAATAAAGATTTTGATCATATTATAGATGAAATCATACAATAGAGTTATTGTTTATGTTTTACATGCAAACAAGATTTTTTATTTTGTTTTAAGGAAGATATGTAAGAAATTATATATAGCGTCACATAACTTTTAGCTTGAAGTTTACGATTCTCACATAATTTCAAGGATATTTGTGCCATTAAGGTGGACTTTATTCAATACACTTCATTTGGGACAATCTTTTGCGTGCATAATGTCACTAATAAACAAGAAAACAAGCAAGCAAGAGCAAAGGAGGCCATCAATTTTTAACAAAAGATGTGAGCTTTAAATTTGTTTTGAGATAGGCAGAGTTTATATTGAATATCTATTATCTTTGAACCAGATTACTGTGATCTTTACGCGCTATCGAGAGAAAATTTATAGGTACCATTTTATTTTACTCAGCATAAATTATCTTACATAATACTAAACTATGTATCTAAATTTTTAGGATTTTTCATTGTGACGAACTTATTATCAAATTTTGTCCTTTTTATTTAATAAAACACATTTATCTCAATTATCATGTACTAATTATCCAGTATTGGAAAACCATAACTTGCCTCTGGGAAATATCTTCTCTATTACTCATAAAAATAAGAATTAATTAAAATGGAATAGTACTCCAATGATGTTCATTCATTTCATTTCTCCCATACATTACTCCCTACAATTCTCCTAACTGGATACGTGAGTATCCATCTAATTCACGTATGTGACTGGAGTATTCCCTCCCAACTCATTCTTTTTTCTGCGATTCGCTCCAGTAGTGGTTTACGTGAGGATCAGATCGGCGTGAGACATCGCATAACTTCTGCAATATTCGGATTTCGGATGTGAAGTGAATATATTCCACATGTTGAATTACTACCTATAAATTATATTTGAACCAGAAATTCATTTGAATATTGTGAAAACAATTATTTTTATCATTGTTGTTATAAATAATGTTTTTTCTAAAATTTATTGTGAAGGAAAGGATAAAATTTATATTATATTTCGATATGAAAAATAACATGCAACTTTTATTTATAATTCATATTAGTCAAAAACTTTAAGGTTGTTTGTAGTTTGTTTTGGAAGATTGTTGGGTTTCCCTGTACACTATATAACGTTTATCACCATTAATTTATGATGTAAATATTTTTCCTTTGGTAGAACACACCCATAAGTTTTTGTAAAGAAGTATCGGGGGATATTTTGCGAGAAAATGCTGACTGGGTAAAATGGAAGTGAAGAAGGAGAAGTTATTTTGCTATAATTTACCACAGTGAATAAACCACAGTGGAGAAATATACCCACTGGAAATATTATCCGAGAAATTAAAGATGGCATAATATTAAGTTATCATAGGTCTGAGAATACATCTATTTGATATAATATTGAATGATAACTGATGAGATTATACATACATCCTAGACGTATATTACATATAAATGTGTGAAGGTAGGCAAAGATAGAGGGTCACCTCTGAATTATTGAACGATTTCACAATTTTGATCATATATGAAAAGAGTTTATAACAATAATTGATTAAACATTGATATACTTTGTTCTTATATTTATGATCGAAATTCCTGAAACTCGGAAATTGCCCTGAAAATTAAGAATGAATTTTGTGTATCTTTTCTAACGTACTATTCAAACAATAAAATTAAATCAGAATGCTTCACTTTAACCATATGATCAATATTCAGCAAGCGCGTTGTTAACCCCAATGAGGGATTAACGATTGTTGGCGCGTGTTTTTTTTTTATTACCTTATATCTCTCAAGTCATTCCTTCAATTTTACTGGCCTTTCTTTACTTTGTTATAACATAAATACTAAGATTCCAGGACAATAATTCCCCGTGCAAAACAAAAAAAAAACTCTGCGGTCAACCCCCCCCCCCCCTGGACAATATAAAAACCTGTGCAATAAACCCCCCGGACAATAAAACCCTAAGCAGAAAACCCCCGCTGCAATTAAAGTCGTTCTATGTAAAGAGCATCATTCATCTTTAATTAATATATTAAACATTATTCAATGCGAACCATAAATTATTACATTTTCATTGAAAATATGACAATTTTTTTCGCAAAATAAGGTATAGTAAAAAATAAATACAGTATTCATTTTGTCACTTTCAAACCTGGCCGGGGAACGGCCGCTAACCAAACCTTAGGTGCACTATATCTCTTTATATTTATAACATATAGTAATTTTATTAATAAAAAATTAATGAAAATTAATAAATTTGAATTAGGCTATTTATATCGACCGGGGTTTTTTGCACCGGATTTTTTTTTGATTTGGGGGTTCTTGTCCGGAGGGTTTATTGCAGTTTTTTTTGTACGGGGTGTATATTGCATGGGAAGTTTTAGACCGCGTTTTTTTTTTTGCACGGGGGTTATTGTCCTCTCTCCAAATAATAAATATATTTTTGTATTTAAAAGTTTCCAACGTCTTATATAACTTTGTAATTATTTCTGCTTATAAATTCACTATTTTACTCAGAATTTGGTACAAATTAGTATTAGTAACACATACTCAAACCTTCCTGTACATCCTTATAGTCAAACTCATTACGGTTAAGTTGATAGAAAGATTATAAAACTATTGTATGCAGACAGCCAGCACTTTATTGGTAAAGCTAACAACTAATGCTGTTGTCAGTTTGGAATATAGTAAATAGGAATACATCTGTTCCCAGATCTAATCCCAAATTGTTATTGCTAGATTCCATCCTAGATCTGATGCAATTCCATCCTAGATCTAAAATAAAAATTCATATATAGCTTACACTATATTTCCTATTTGTTTCTTCTCTTTAAGAATATATGTATCACCAGTATATTATTTACCAACATTAACTAATGAGAATATATAATTTCACAAATTTTTGTCTACATTTTTCTGGCTTAAAATAAATAAATAAAACTATATTTGTTGGTACTTTCATATTTTTCTTATTACAACGCACTTTCAAAACAAAAGTTATGATAACATACTTATAAATGTATACAAGTTCTTTAATATCAAATCTATAAAAATGAAACACATTGCAACATTTTATAGTGAATAAAATTATCATTTTCCTACCGTTACACAGTTGATTGTTCGTGATGAAAAAAAGATACCAAGATACTTTTGACACACCATTCAAACCCTCTTAAATGGTGTTGCTGTTGTTACTTATGTTGTAACTGTCACTTAAGTGAGATTTACGACAGCCAATATTGACAGTGACAGCCATAAGGTAGGACTCTCATCTACACAAATGATGTTTCAATGGGCGAGAGATGAAAGTGTAGAATATAATGGGGATGATATGGAATCAGTTACAAGGGAGGAAATGGAGTTTTGGTGTTAGGAAGCGGAGACGGTAGGTAGGAAATAGAGTCAAGTAGGGAGGAAGGGGAGTTAGGTATATATGAAATGGAGTTAGGTAGAGAGGAAGTGGACTAAGGTAATGAAGAAGGGTGCAAATGTAGGGGTGAAGTGAAGTCAGGTAGGGAGAAAATAAAGTTAGGTAAGAATGAAATGAGTCAGGTAGGGTGGAAATTGATATAGCGCTAGGAGTAAGTATTGTTTGGTAGGACTGAACTGTTGTTAGGAAGAATTATTGTTAGGGAAAATGTGATGTTTAATAGGAGAGAAGTGGAGTCAGGTAAGTAGGAATTTGAGTAAGGTGTGGAGAAAGATATTAAGAAAAAGAAGACGTGAACGATTCTAATTACTATGATTCAGCTAAAAAATCAAGTTAAATATTTAAACTATCCAACATTTTGACCGTTTTCAAAGATTACATGAACAATAGTCTTCTCACTCACAATATTTGGATAGTGATGTTTATCTAATTTACTGGCATTTAAAACACGTTAATATTTAGATACAAACAGTTTTATACCAAATATCTCGAAAAAATATATTCCTCCTCATGTTTCCCATGATAATACTTAAACTCTATTCTCACGAAGCCATCCATCTTCTGGAATATTCACCTTATACCATTGTTAAATAAATTCCATGTCACTGATTTCAGTCTTTTGTAGAGTTGATAATTCGACAGGGTGACAATGAGTGCCTACAAAAGAAACACACATGCCGATTTTTTCAATTTCCTATCTAACTCGGATAAAAATACGATATACTGAAACTTGAAAGCATTTAGAGGAAAAAGTAATAGTGCAATGGCTCTGATAAAAGTCTATTCATTATTCAATAAATTTTGAACTAAGAGAAACTAGCATTGAGAAAATTAGCAACATTCGATTGGTGATCTAGTTTAAAATTGACCGAAATCAAAAACATGAATACCTAATTGAATCTTATTAGTTAAACTACTGATACTGAAGAGACAGTTCGACTTGTTCTTATCATGAAAATGCCGTCTCAAACACAATGCTGTCTCCATAGAAGTTTTCCAATGACTTCCCTGCCCTCTGATATTAAAATATCGTTACGATTAACATGAACAATATATGCTCTAATAATTTGGTCTTGGAAGGATAATCTATCGATAAGATATATTTGGAGCGATTTTATCTTTTTAGAGTGATGTATGTCATTATTATCTGGCTGTCACCCTATTTTATGTATATATTATTCAATATTGTCCATCACGGTAAATATTAATATTATTTTAAAATATCATAGATTCAGACATTACGATCAGGAATAAAAGAGATTAGGAGTAATTTCTATTTAAAATGTGTTAGATTTTGATTATCGATATATGTATCGTTGATAGATGATATTTTTATCATAGACTATATTCATTTTAATCTAGTAAGTAATGATGTAATAATGTTTCCATGTCAATTTGCCTTTTCATTATCTAAACTAATAACAGGAAGTTGAAGGTTTCCATCAAATGAACTATCCAAATGCAGTCAATTTACATAAATACTAACCTGCATAGAATCATGATAAAAGTCAAACGTCATTCAATAAGTTTATTACAGATCATATCACTAATTAAAAATAAAACAATTCGTGTTGAACATTGTACGAATTGTTCAGTGACACAGACATACAAGATTGCTAAAAAAATACAGAGTGAAGTTCATTGGAAATTCAGGTCTGAATACATGGAGGACTGGAGGTGCGTATAATGAACATTACAATGCGAAAGAATGATTAAACCATTAGTTAATCTGGGCTACTTTATTGGACTTTAAGTATATTACCCTTCACTATAATTGATTGAGATGTTTTATGCATTTTGTAGTATTTTGTTATTGAAGTTATATTAACAAGTAGTCCTGATAGTTATAGTGATAGTTTTAACTTATATTCGTTTCTATACAAGTTGTTTAAGCGATATCATAAACGCAGCCTCGAGCCCTTTGTCAAATTCTAGGTATTTCACAAGTGGATGTTAAATTATCTCAAATAGGTCTATCAGGTTCAAAAAAACTGTGAATCTCCAAAAATTGAGTTTATTGTGATCATTGGACATATTTTAATCTGTTGATGATCAGATCATCCTTTAAAATTCAGTCTTCTATATTTGGTTTATGATCTCACTTAGATAGGACAACAATGATGCTATATTCATGAACAGGTTTTACTTCAAACTGGAAATGTTCAAATTCTCTCAATGGTCAGGCCTCACTTGCCGGTGGTATTTCTTTCTCGTATGTTATTTATAGCTCCCAGAAAACAGTCATGAAGATGATGTTGTTTATGTCTACTGAGGTATTAGATTAATCTCATGGAATAATTTATTGCACTTATAATGACTAAACTTATACAATATACATGGTTGTATAAAGTGGCCGGTCGCACTAGGTGTGCTATATTTACAATGGGAAAAATGATTAATGTGAAATAACATAAAAGTCAGACGAAATATGCTGACATAAAAATAGAGGAAGAAGAGTTAGGCGATCTGAATAATCTTAATAAACACAGCGGTTCTGATACTTTATTACCTTCATAGAATACGTGAAGGTCATATTTTTGCCTTGGTATATTTATTTATTTATTTAGTTATCATCTTGTTATTCGCTTAACTGAAAAATTGTTCAACCAATTTGCCTGAAATTTAGTGAAACGATTGGTCCATGCTCAGTGACCTGCTGCTAGTCTTTTGGGAGTGACCCGGTCAAAGGTCAAGGTCATGATCATTCATAACTCAAAAAGTATTGAACCATATTGTCTGAAATTCGATGGTACAATTGGTCAATGTCCAGGAACCATCTGGTAGAATTTTGGGAGAGATCTGGTCAAGGTCATTTATAATTGAATAACTAAAAAAGTATTGTACCATATTGCAAGAAACTTGGTAAAACAATTGGTTATTATCCAGTCAGCAGTTTATTAACTTTTAGGAGAGAACGGGTAAAAGCGGTGGCGAAGGTATGCGCTCTACCGAGTGCACATAATTTAGTTCAAAGTAGAACACTTGTCTTTCACCTCGCCATTAATATACATTTAGACTTATTACTTGATAACCATATTAAAAACACACAATGATTTTTAGTTACGATTAATATGATGAAAATTAGATGCTATTAGGCATGATAAAAAATATTTAGATAGAATATGAAAATAATTGAATTGTTAATATTTTTGTTTTAATATAAATTGTAGTGAATATTGTTTTACGTGGATATAATGGTACAATTTGCAGCAGACAATTCGGCGTGAGGACAACTTGCCGGTAGGAAAATCCGCCGCAAGGACAATTAGCAGCTAGAACAATTTGATACCAAAACAACTCGCCGTCTGATATATGTTTTACCGCCAATAATTATCAAATTTTATTAGTAGTATTTGAAACTGTTTTCTTTTCTATATAAAAAGGTAATTAAGAAGTTTTTTTAACTATAATTATATAAAATATAGTGAGTGTTGTAAATTAACAATAAAAATTTCTTATTTCTTTTTCAAAGTATTTTGCTAAAAAAATTCTTGGATAGAAAAGAAGTTCAAGTTCATTCTTTATACGTTTGATGACGTGTAAAAATTATTTTAGTTTGAAACTAGTACATCATTGCAAATAAAAATTATTGAAATACGAAGTCTTAGTTTTTTGTCTTAGATAGGCTAACACGTTAAATTTACTAACGCCTCTTCATTTTCCTCTTCTATTCATGAGTGCAGTCACCGATGCTTGTGTTACTTTTTTATCATTCCTTGTTAAGTGGTTGCATCTACAAAGTAAATTTTCTGCATCCATGAGCTTTGTCACAGACTGGTGGTTGGTGCCTTTGTTCAAGAAGTCACTTTGCTTTCTGATTAATTTTACGTCCTTTTGATGTCAACAAGAAAGCTTTTCATTTCGAAGCAGACGTTGAACACTTGTAAATTAAAATCAATAGCTTTAATATTTACAGGGGCTTAAAATATTTTCGCAGATATAACAAACTCTTTTACGTCAGTCTTGGGCGTATAGATACAGATCTTTGTTTAAATTTATAATATTTTTAAGTATTTTTAACTTATTCTCCGTGGCGAGTTGTCCTGGCGGCAAATTGTCCTAGCGGCGAGTTGTCCTCACGGCGAATTGTCCGCGGTGAGTTGTTCAGCGGCGAATTGTTCGGCAGCGAGTTCTCCTGGATCGGATATAATATATTTATAAATTAATTGATATATGAAAATGCCAATTGACTACAGTAAACAAATTGCAATCAACAATTAATTTATAATATACTATTTTTATAGTTAGGCAAATGAAATAAGAAAATGTATGTATATATTTAGTGAAATTTCTTAATGAGTAACTGACAACTCGTTAGTTTTGATTGGCAATAATAATTTCGAACTCCAAATTGTTTCAAATTATTATTCAAATTGAGAAAACATATATGTGATGAAGATTCGAAAATATCATCTCAATTTGCGATCTAATTTAAACCTATTCGTAATTTCAATGATTGAAGTTAATGTGAGTTTTAGATCGCAAGTTCTAAGGTATCAGATGGTGTCAAATTTTGATCAAATAATAATTAAACGTAAGATTAAATTAACGAGGGATAATATTAAATTATATACTTTTCTCTATGTGACTGGAAATGTCGTCCTCGTAAAATATACCCTCGGAAACTTTGCCTACGGAAAATTGAGCCTCGGTAAATTGGTCTGCTACACTCTGGACCTTTTAAATTTTTCTCTGTAAACCATTGTCCCGTTTCAATTCAAAGAGCGTAGCCCATCTAACCAATAGGCTACTAATGTCTCCAATGCGCTGAGTCAGCAGAAACACCCTTGGGAGAAACTGAAGTTGGAATGGTGTGGATTGAGGTAGGATAGAGAATGACTGTAACTTTTAGATGAGGGATGAGAAAGAATGACCAATACTTTCTAAAATAATTTCTTGTATGTTTGAATAACTTCCAATATTATTATTTTTATAAATACCTATATTATTATTTTTTTATATCTATATTTTTAATATTTTTAATAATTTCATAAAACTTTTTTGATAATTTCTAATAGATTTATAATACTCTAATACAGTTTATTCTAATAACTTTATATAACTTTTATATGATTTTTAAATTATTTTTTACAATTTCTTATAGTTTATGTTTATATATTTTCTTTATTTAGAAACATTTTTTATACAATTTTCAATAATTATCTTTTAATAAGTGACTGATTTTAACAATTATTCACATTTAAAAAAAACTGTATCACAAACTATAAAAAATAATAACTAAATAATTACAATGTCTCTGCCATTTCAATGTACTCCTTTTCTCAGTGTAAATTATAGGTAGAAGTGAATAGGAAGATCATTTAGCACTTTAATACAGAGGGACAGGAGGTAATTATCACAATTAGATATTGTCAAAATGAATCATCAAAGCGAGTAGTTAAATGAAATAATTTGCAATTATTTCTCTACATGGAAGAGATTACGAGTGAAAAATATGACACTAATGTTGGTATACTTATGTCTTTTGTTGTAAATTCTTTGACTATCAGACACTGACTGCAATTGCACTAAATTAGTTATATTTGACCAATTATTTTCGTAATGAAATTCCTCTTGATCCATTGTTATGGCTATTGTTTTTTTTCAAATATACCTACTTCATACAATCTTTGAACATTATTTGAAAAAATGAGAGTCTCTGCACTGTCTATATTGACAGTCTACCATCACACTCAAGTGACGATTAAAGCCAGAATAACAAGAGGATAAACATCTACCTTTGCTAATCTTCTGACAAAACAATTCACAGAGTATGACAACCGAGGTGAATTAAAGGAATGTCCTGTATTTGAAGTTATATTTGGTCTATATTGGGAAGAAATCGAGAAGGAACCTAATTTCTCTCATTGTATAAATTTATATCAATAAAAATGAACCCACTAATCTGAGCTTTCTTTGGTGAATGAAGAAGAAGGGGTGGCGTCAATTTGCTTAGAACTGTTGGAATCTGGATTTTTAATGATTTTTTTCATTTTATCATTTTTATTCTCATTTAGTTTTAAAAGATAGCGATAGAGTGAGGCTCTTCTAAATAGTAAGGTCTCTGATTTTCTGTTAGGTAAGCTCTTACGCTTCATTCACTATCACCAAATACACTGTGTGTGTTGCATCGGTGCTTGGGTCCCTTTTTATCACATTCTTTGGTAAATGATTGTGATAACCGAATAGCACTTCTGAATCCATGATCTGTTATCTGACAGATTGGCAAATGCTTTTGTTTATGAAATACATTTTTACTGACTGACTCTATTAGTCCTTTTTATTTATTTGACTTATGACGTCAGTAATGAGGCCTTTGGAGTAAAGAAAACACACTCAACATTGTTACACTTCACAATGTTCCACATAACTCATAATTATGCATCATTTAGAGCAGGTAGCCATAACTCACTTTTATTGCTGAAGATAGAGACCCTTTTTCTAATGGATGGAACTGATTTCTGACGTAATTCTTCTTAATAATTATAATTTTATCGTAACTAATGTGCTGAGAATTATAATTAAACAACAATTTGAAAAAAGAAAATCGGAATATATCGTATTGCATTACATTGTGAAGTGAAGTGTTTTGTTTTAGTGTAATGTGATAATTTTATTGTGTTGCATTGTTTTTCATTGTATTTCTGTACTGTTGTGTTTTATGACTAATTGCATTGTATGGCTTTGTTTCAATGATTTATTAGTATAATAGTATATTAATTTTTTTATAATCCCAACATTTTCCTTACATCATAATTATGTTTAGAATATTCAATCTCAAAATGTATCCAAGCCTCTTGGGACACCCTGTTGAATTTATTATATAATAATCATCTAATTAGAGGAAACCGCCCATCAAATTATTAGGCTATTTACAATAGCTATCAGAAATCATAATAGATAACTGATTTTTATCTCACAATAAATCTTCTCGACTTCCAATGGATGTTTTCAAATGCCAAATAATCACTTTATCAACCCTTAAAGGGGAGCTCTATGTTCTCCCTCGTCATAACAAAAAACCTTATTCTCTTTCCGAAAAAGAAACCAATCATCAGGCAATGGTCAAATTCTACCATTTGTGCAATTTGAATTCCAACTGGGTAGGATGCTTGGAAATGTTTGTTTTGTTGCTTTTTCTATATTGAAATCATTAATGATGCAGAATTCAACTCAACATATTTAGATAATATGTTCTCTAAGTTATATGCTATTGTTTTCATTTTAATCCTTTCCAAGAATTTTGTGAGAAATACAACCCATGCTCCTAATCTCCCATCATACAATGTATTCACTCACAGAGTGAACATCAGTAAATATAGTTCAACAATGGAGAAACTGGCACTTCTCTACAAAATGAGGCACCAAAAGCCTTCCAATCTGCTGCCAGTCTTCAACATTATTCACTATCCAACCTATATATATATAAATACATATATTCTGCGATATACATATTTACATACCAATGACAGCCAATATTATCAGGACTTCAAATAATTTGGAGGATGGAAAGTGACAATGCCCACAACAGGCAGTTATGGTGCAGATAGTGATGGTGCAGACAGTGATGGACTGATGGTGTTTAATAGGGTTGAATAAAAATGGTTGTTCTGCACTTTTTTTCGAAATCATAATTGGCCGAGAATAGCAATTTTGCCAAATGGTATCAAAATGGTCCCCTGAAAATGTTCTGATCAATCAGTCAACATATCTTCACCTACCGAAATTGATATAAAAATTCTAAAAAATGAGAAGAAATAGTATTCATATATTTTTTTTGAAAATTCATGAATTTCTTTTAGGCTGGGTATTAATTTATTCTTAACATTCTTAAGTAAAAACTATTTACTTGTAATACACTGCATGGCATATATAACCCTCTGTGGGGAAACCATACCCACCATTAAAAAATTACTAAAGTAATTAATAATAAGGCTCCACAGATCAATATATACTAATTATAATTATGCGTCGATTTTCTTACGTGTAAATAACAAAAGTTACATTATATTCTAACATTATATTAGAGTTATTTATTAGATCTCATTCCTTGTTCGGGCGAAAGCATAAAACAATATCGTAAATCATTTCCAATATATCTGGCCATGCAGTTGTGATGTGAAAAAAAAACTGGAATTTGTCACGTACGTCACAATAGTTTTGAAAGAAGTTTCATAACTGGGGGTAGAAATAATTTTGGTATGGATATATTCAGGACATTGCTGGACAGTGGACATTGCTGGTATGCAAATATCCATGACTTCTAAGTTTAATCATTTTATCCTTCATTTCAATAGGATACAGTCGCTAGATTTTAGTTAGACATCGAGAGTTTTTCAAATCTTTGGAGCTTAGAGCCTATGAATTACCAGCCGATTGATTCTTTTGACATCAGATAATTGTAAGTCAAACCATTAAACTACGAAGATATCGTCTGAAGATCACCTCTGATGTAGACTGTTGCACCATTGAGACAATTGTTTGAAAAACCAGTGAATCATGAAGATTTCTTCTGGATAATACCTCTGTTGCAACATTGAGCCAATTATAAGTCAAATCTGTGAACCATGGGGATATCGTACGAAGAACACATCTGCGTAGACTGCCGAAATATTGGGACCATTATAAGTCAAATCAGTGAACCTAAAGGATGTAGATTGTAAAACACCTCTGCTGGAAGTAGACACTGTTGAAATTATTTTCTCATATCTGGAATCACATATAACAACAACAACAAAATCAGATTATCTTATCCAATAACTTATTTCTACCTCAAATAAAATAGGAAGAAGGTCAATTCATTCTCTAGTTTGCCGAATTGAAGCAACTGTTTTAGCGTAACAAATAAAACAATCAATATCAATGTTCCATTATATAAATCGTCCATAATCGTAAAGCTAGTGTAATAATCTTCCATTTTCAATGGCATAAGAAAAGAAGGCTGAATGACATTTCGGCGAATGGAATTTGACACAATAAAATTTGACTGAATGGACTTTTGGCTGAAAGATCTAAGGCCGAGCTGATATGTGGTCCAATGGATTCATGGCCTATCATGAATGTTATTTGATATTATCTGAAAAAAATAGTAATTTGATATATGGTGACAGAGGAAAGCAGAAAAATGGGATGACAATATTACTTAATTTCATAATAAATTATAACCTTACCTTATAATAGAATATCTATATATTGTATTATAATAACTTTATATAACAACATAATATATTTTATTACAATATAAAAACTTCATTGAATATAATTACCAAGAAAAATGAATGATAATATGATATAAGTTTTCTGTATAGTGGTAGAAAGGAATCATTTCTTTATTAAGGGATCAAATTGGAATTGAAGAGTGAATCTACCTCACATTTAATAACAAGATCACATATACATCTCCAATATTAATTACAGCACGACACATGAAGAATATCATCTATAAAATTAACTAAACCAAACAAAAATATAAGTCTCAGAATGATATTCATATTTTGTATAGATGCATTTTTATTATCCAAAGTTATTTAAAGATTTTCAAAGATGTCCCGTATCTAAATATTAGCGTATAGTTATGAGGATATCCCCGGTGAATGGATATCGACTTTAACATAACAATCCAATCACCATCGCCTCATTACATTTTGTTATCCCGGGAATATCTTTTGAAAATCCTAATGATGATGAGATCTTGGAGCATTTTATAGAATGTGTCCAATTTATAATATACGCATAGTCTATATTATAGGGAATGTCACACAGTACTATATTATAGGGAATGTGATACAGTACTATGTTATAGGGAATGTAGTACAGTACTATATTATAGGGAATGTAGTACAGTACTATATTATATGGAATGAAAGACATTGCTTTGATGATTATAATATAATATGATCAACATTTTAATCTATAGCTATATTATATGATACAAAATAATATATTTACTACGTGATTGTTTTGAATGATAATAAATGAACTATTTTGAAGTAGTAACTAATTATTTTAAAGATAATCAGCAATGGGTAGATAGAGATTTAATATAATTATTGAACACACGGTCAAATTAATTTTCTCATACAATTAAACCTTTTTAACCATTTCTAGTAATTTATTCCAAATTACATATAGTGCAGTGTATCCTATGACTATCATTTGAACAATTTTATGTACACTTTTTTGAATTATTTTAGAAATCATTTCATTATCATTCAAAATTTCATTCCTCAATTTAATATTGAATGTGCATTAAATAATCTAAATATTGATGTCATTTTACATTTATTAATGGAACGACTAGCCCACTGAGCAATTAATTGATATGAATAATTTAAAATGTTCAACCCAAAATGCTTAAACATGGCTTATGAATTAGTACTGTAATCATTTTCAGTGTTATATTGTTTGCATTTGAGGTACCTTATCGTCACTGTATACCCACATTGCACAGTGAAATTTATTTAAAATGAATATAAATATAATTTTGAGGAAGTTATTTGAATAGTATTTAATATTATGATGATGAATAGAATTATACGAAATACTCTAATAAAGATTGTTATCAAACATAAATATAAAACAAAATAGAAAATAATTGTGGAAGTATTATGATAGTCTCAATTTATTTTATATGTCGAAGGAGTATTAGTAATTCAATTAAATACGGAAATTGCATTTCATCAAATTACCAACAATTGATATGAAAGAGAAAATCGCTAATTATTTTATTGAAATCTGTTTCTTAATATAACACTGATTTTTTATTTCCTAATAATCTCACCCTCGCCCCATTCTGACATGCCATATGTGTACAGTAGACACACTAACATATGCACAAACTATCATATTACTATATGTTAATTTACAAACTTTCTCTCAGAAATTTTAGGCTAAATTGATCATTATTTTTCTGTACTTTGGAAGAAGTTTCCAAGTTACGCGCCTGAGATTAAATAGAGATAATTGAATAGTGAGTCAAAAACCTGTGACTCACTCTACAGTGAGTCAAACACTGGTGACTCTACAGTGAGTCAAATAACTGTGACTCTACAATGAGTTAAATAACTTGACTCTACTATGAGTCAAACACCTGTGACTATACAGTGAGTCAAACACCAGTGAGTCTACAGTGGGTCAAATACTTGTGACCCTGGAGTGAGTCAAACACCTGTGACTATAAAGTGAGTCAAACACCGGTGACTTTGCAGTTAGTCAAATACTTGTGACCCTGCAGTGAGTCAAACACCTGTGACTCTACAGTGAGTCAAACACCTGTGACTCTACAGTGAGTCGAACACCTGTGAGTCTACAGTGAGTCAAACACCTGTGGGTCTACTATGAGTCGAACAAATGTGACTCTACAGTGAAACAACTTCAGCAGCAAATATGGACATATTTATAATTTGCGAGAAGAGGGCTATGAGTCATGCAAAAACTTCCTATTTTTTATCAATTTCTTAACTTTAACTCCCGATTCTTCTCATCAAATTCCTTACAATAACTCTTCATTCTTCATAGCAATTTTAATTAAATAATTTCAATTCTTTACATGATATTACTATTAATAACTTTTCATCATTCTCATTAAATTGCTCACAATAACTCTTCATTCTACACAACAAATTCCTAACAATTACTTCAAATTCTTCACATCAAATACCTTACATTAACTTTCCTTCTTACAAATAAAATTCCTTACAATAACTCACCATTCTTCACATCAAATACCTTACATCAACTTTCCATCCTTAACATTAAATAGTAATTCTATCATATTTTGATATCATAAGCAAAAAACTTTTTTCTTTTCATCTGACATTAAATAAATTATTGTTATGATTTATGGAAAGATCTCCAACTTTTTCCTCTTCTACTGACAATAGATGTTCTTTAAGAAACTGTAAAGAAAAACAAGATAATTGTAAACATGACCAGTCTGTACTTACAGAAAAAAAATCAATTTACTTTCCTCAGATCCTGATAAATTGGATTTGCAAAAGAATATGAAAGTAATGAATGAAAAGCTGTAAATTATATGGTATGTAAAAATTAGTTTTCCCACTTACTCAAAAAAAAAGTCATTTTTTGTATAAAAAAACTTTTTGATAATTTTGAAAGAGTTTTTTGAATGGTGCATTGACAATAGAATGAGTATTTTTGCATTGCAATTTATTTAATATTCAAATCATTTTTCTATCTCATCAGCACATGTCGGTTAGTATACAGGGTGACCAAAAAAAAATATGTACCCAACTCAAAATTCGCTTATTTCAACAATTTTTGTAAGTCCAGTTTCCTTTAAAGTACCATTTTGTTTGTTGAACCCTTCTCCTTCCACGTTTAAATTTTCTTTAATTCTTGTAGAAAACAGTAATAAAAATCTATGGAAACTAAACTGTGCATGAAAAAGAGTTCAACAAACAAAATGATACTTAAAATGAAACGGTACCTGTAATAGTTGTTGAAATATACGAATTTGATGTTAGGTACACTTTTTTGTGTGTCATCCTGTATATTAGGCAAATGAGGTACAAAAAAATACGTTATCACAACACAATGAGAAGATAGATTCACAATAAGATAAAAGCAATCAGATATAAATCTTATTACCAATAATATATCTAGTAGATAGGATATCCTTTATAGAATCACATCATTAGAGCAAATACCGCACGCATTTATCGAACGATATCGTAATAACGGAGGTAAGAGTAATGATGTTACAGTTCTCTTCTATAATAATGTTGATACTAAATGTTTACGACTCAATATTTTTCCTTTTTTGGGCACGTATAAGATTTTTTTTTCTCTAACAGATTAAAGCTGATGGAAGAAAGAGTGAAGACGTATATCATTAATGTCTGAGATAACCGAGGGAAACCCTAAATTTGGTGGTTATGGTACATACAGTCTGAGAAGAGATTGATGTGGTGAATGTGAGGGATATAAATGGCTGGTGAGTGTTGCTGGATATAAGAGATACAATTAATACAAAACGGTATTACGTTACTTTCCTGGCTAGTTAAGATCACTCATATATCACTCTGGGTAAGTCAAGTTTAACTATAAGTTATTGGTACTGATTCGTTACTTTTCAAATTCCATCTTCATTGTCATAATCTATTCTATTTCTTATTCACTAAGGTTGATGCAAATTTCCCTTCGGTTTACTATCTGTAGCAGGACAATATCATCTTCTTTCTTATCCAGAGGTGTTTCCGTATTACTGTTCTTGTAGGATAGAAATGTTAAATATTTTCATAATAATTTTACCGTGTCTGTAAAGTGACCCTCAAAATACAATTTGACAGATTTAATTCAACTAATGCTAACACAAGTTACGATTAAAAGAGCTTTGATGGTGTGAAGAAATAACGGCATTTGGTGTAAAGTGAATATTTTACATGTAATGTAAATTAATAGGATGTAAATGAAGGTATAATACAATTGACTATGAATTAATTTACACGTGTTTAATCAACAGGTGAATGAATTTATATAATCAATCGTTAAAATTTACTTAAATAAATACATATATGTTGAAACTCAATTTTACATAAGAAACTGATGATATAAAAATCATTATAAAAAACCTACGGATCTCAATTTTAGTTTATTTTCTGGAATCGAACAAATAATTGAGACATCATAACTTTAAGGGGGCCATGTAAGTTTGTAACCGTAAACACATAAACATTTTTTATTGTCTGAAATGAATCGTAATACATTTCTATACATTGATGTAGAAACATAATTACAATAAATCTACTAGAAAATATCCCAGCTGCGATGGGGAATGCTGGTGTACTGTTAACTTGGCGTCAAAATGACACCTAAAGTATACTCTTCTCATAACAATGTTTTATTCGATATTTACCATCTTCAAATCGCTACTCCTTCATCCTATTTTGGCCGATTTCAGCCATTCAACTTTTAAAATGGAGACGAAGGTGTCAGAAGTAAAATACAGATCAGATCATTTGTTTTATTGTACTCTCAAAAATAATTTAAAAAAAATTGAAATTATAAGAAAACTATTGAAATTCGAACTTCAAGAATCTACAGATTAATTTTCGCCTCCATTGCCATTTTTTTCAAATAGTAATTGACACGAATAAATCAATTCAATCAACTCTCATTTCTGCCATAGAAGAAAAAAGTTCATAATCACATCAATTGTTGCTTCAATCAGCTACTTTCTTTTCTTTTTAATAACCTTCAATAACATTAATTATTTTCTTTGTAAATAGTAAAAGGATAAAAGTATACGGAGAATCTGCGCCATGTTTGCAATCTAATAAGGGTGATTTGTTATCAAGATGAAAGATTAGGATTATAAACAGAAATGGAGTTTCCATATAACTTATTATACCAACAGATGAAGAGTTTGGTTCCAAAACGCTATAAATCCATTTTGATCAATTTGAGTTAAAATGTGTTTTCTTTACCAAGAAAGTACAAAGATGAAAACCACTATTTTCTGTTTCAATCATTCACATAGCATATTGAGGTTATAATAACATAAACAATTCAAATCCACAATACCGACGAAATACAATATTGATTTAGGTGGAAACTCATTTTTTTCAAAAGTGGCGTTTATCGCGTTTTGGAACCAAACTCTTCAGATAAAAGATCCAAAAATATTAAATATAATATATTTTATTTATGCTTAAAAGTTGAGAATTACGTCCTGTTTTGATAACTAAAATTGGAAACCTCCATAATACATTTCTTGGAAATTTAAAAATTATTATCTATAATTTTTTGTTATATAATCGAGAAAGTAAAATAGCCCAATAACATAGGAATTTCGCCACTGCTGAAAAACATTCAACCGTTTTATGAATCAGAAGGTGTAGCTATAAATGTATGAGAAATGAATGAAAATGTTTATACTGGAAATGAATAACTTCTTATAAAATCCTTCAATTCCTTTATCTTATGGTGGAAAATCGAAGAAAAAGAAGACAACCAACATAACTTCTCACCAACATAATTTCATATCCGGATGTAGATGTATAAAATTGTAAATACTTTAAATGTTAAAGAAGTATTCGAATAATTATTAACCAAAACTGATATTCAATATTCCAATCTACTTGATATAAATATTAAATTTCATTTTGTATTATATAGTTAAGTGAAGGAAAAAGATGCAATGAATATTTCTGATATAAAAGGAATAAACCTCTCTATTTTCCTGATCTAAATTCTCATAAACTGCAGTAACAGCTCTTGCTGCAACTCTACAAAATATTTCCATTTTATTTATTGATTTGATTTCACTGAGGTTTTTCAAGTAGAGTCATTCCACTGTAGAAAAGAAATTATGTTCAGCAGAGAAAAAACCATTAAGCAAAGAGTTATCTCTTGATGTGGAGGATGAGGACATGTGAGATTCTGATGTTCTGGATTGGATGACATAGTGCTGAGTTTCTAATAAACTTAATCATTTGCTACTGAATGTTGTCCGATAGTTCTTTTAATATCTAATAATTATTTCTTTCATTTTACTACTCCAAGATTTGCATCTTGTGGTTATTGATCGAGGATGTTATGAGAAAGTCATAGAAGATTGAATGGAGTCTCTACTCAATAATCAAAAGAACCTCAATAATTTGCTCTCTCATCTCTATATCTCTCTTCATAATATTTTGGCTATAAGTGACGTGTTTTCTCAATTTCCTTCTGATGGTTTCTTTTCGACATATACCTTCCAGAAGATGAAAAAATTATATTACCAATTTCCAGTAATTTACTTAAAGAACTATAGAGATCAACAAAAGAAAGAATAAATGAATGGAGAAGAACAAATAACTATCCCCATTCCAAAACTTTTATTGGTCCAAAACTTTTGTAATTGATGAGAGGTTAAACGATTGGAAAGATTATTAGTTTATGCAAAGGATGCCTCCATGGAACGAGCGTAATTTATTTTGAGTAATGATTGATCATGTTGTTAACATACTGAAAAATTATATCACTGGTTTAATAAATTCAACAAAGATCATTTTACTATGCTTCTTTGTTTAGCACATTCAGGGATGACAGTAGCGGCATATCAGAGATAACCGTTTCATAATTTTCATATTATTTTTAAAAGTTATGACCTTTTCTTGTGTACCTAGACCAATTTTGAAATATTAATAGGTATTATAAATATTCAAGTAAATTTTGAAATTTCAAATTAGTAAAGTTTGTAAATATTATCACAAATAAACTCTTCTTTCTATTTAAATAAAATTATACCAGATAATTCAATTAAATATAGTAACATATCCCTGTTGTTATATTCAGCTAAATTCTACGATATATGTATTTTCAGGGTCGCTGTCAATCATCTTCAAGATTCATTATTTTGCGACAGATTGCGTGACTTGAACTCATTTTAGTGTTCAAAGGTCAGAAGAATTTCATAATTTGAACATCGAGATTGAATTTCAGGTTTCAACAGGTTCAATAGTTCTAACTACGTGGCAAAATTCGAAAATATGATAAATGGAAACTATTCAAATGATAACTTCATTACAATTGTATGATACAAATGAGCTCTTTTGTGAATATAGAGTTCTGAGAGTAATATAAATACCACGAATAGTAAACATTTATCCTTGAGGCTGGCATAAAATGGCAGTGAGTTTTTAAAAATTGATAGCCTTTCTTGGCTCTAAATACCGTGTTCATTAATCAGGGTTTCTTCCTTTTCTTTGGACTCTGTATTCAGTATAGAAGAGTCCAGTACGAATGAATTCTACTATATAATAAAATAAATATAATTGAGTAAACACAATTGTTAATCAATTTGACTAACAGATTACTGATAATGTTCAAAGACAAGAGTTACAAAAATATATATGAATTGAAATTACAAATAATTTAAGCAATTTAATAATTAAAGCAATTTAATAATTTAAGCAATTTAATAATTTAAGCAATTTAATAATTCAAGCAATTTAATAATTTAAGCAATTTAATAATTTAAGCAATTTAATAATTTAAGCAATTTAATAATTTAAGCAATTTAATTTCTTAAGCAATTTAATAATTTAAGCAATTTAATAATTTAAGCAATTTAATAATTTAAGCAATTTAATAATTTAATAATTTAAGCAATTTAATAATTTAAGCAATTTAATAATTTAGTTAGGTATATAGAAAATTAATTATATAGAAATTTAATTGGAGAATAATTAAAATTTAGAATATATTATAGTTCGTAAAAATAGAAAATAATGAATGATCAGTTGCCCGTTTTCAGAGTAAGATGAATAGTCGGAAACAAATAACTGAAAGTACAGAAACTAACGGCACACGCTATTGAGTCAGTCTCACCTATTCTGTAATCCGTTGCTTCCTAGTTCCGTCAGCACGGTGAAGCATCTGGGCGCTCAGGGAATGGGGGATCCAATGGTAGTGAGAATTAGTTGGTCCATTAACAAACAACACTGGACATCACTCAATCACTGTAGCTCATCACAACAAAGCGGCAGTCGTCAGGTGGTAGGGGGGAGAAGCTATAGTTTCAGCCAGACATGGTTTTGGCTGTGGCGAACGTTTAATACAAGGAGATACTAGCTAGGTTGTGTTTACCCTAGTAGCATCGAACGACAACTGACTACTTCCGAGCTTCGCTACTCTAAAGAAAACTCGGGAAAACATTGGAGACCAATCCATTGCCCGTTTTAAAGGTTAATATTCAATTATATTCTAATTTTAACGACTTTATTCATAATACTCATAACGGGCAACGAGTTGGGTTAAACACATAATTTTTAAACACAATATTTAATTTAAAAAGAACATACAAACAAAATAATATATATACAGTTCTAGGTGAAGGATATTTCCTTACACCTCATACCATCGACTACCGTATAGTAGCTTTCTGATTTATCGGTCAGATCTGAATATACGATATTTTAAGAAAAGTGTACATATTTGATTATCATTATTGAAATCTGAAATAGTACAGTTTGAGAAATCATCGATAGGATTTTCTGTCGGAAATATTATACGAAAAACGTAAAATAAATTATCTTCGCGGATAGATAATCTTTTATAAACGATTATAAACCGACAATCGGTGATTATAATTTACTAACTTGGTACTTTCGACCTATATAACAATTCAACTTTGCAATGAAGTTAACAGTTTCTGCCCAATTGAGGGCGAAGATATTCCCCATCAAACCAATCTTCCGAGCGATATCAATAACACTATCGTCAAACTTCACCAATTATTATAAGGCAAATCCATGGAATCACCAGAAGTTAGATCCAATTCGTCTGATAGAAATTATGTTCATCGTTGGAAATTAGGAGCCTTAGTATTGTGGAGTTGATTTAAATATCTGCTAGACAATATATAAATAACGTTAAATTGTCCGATTGATTTTATAGTTCCAGTTTAAAAAAAAAAATATTAAGTACAGAATTTCCATCAAACAATAAAAGGTGCCTCTAACATTTTTGACTAAAGAGTTTTTCGTTCAATAGATTCTTTATTTACGTAAAATTGGAGCTTGAGTAAAGGAAACTGATGGTGAGTAGAGGGTCAAAGTTGTAAATAAATCAGGTACTCAATATGAATAAGAAAAAAAAAAGAAAAATATGAGTAAACATTTCTTCAAATCATTTGATTCACATTTTAGCGTCATTTTAACGAAAATTTGATATCAAATTCACTATTTTAGAGAATATTTTTCTAATCACATTTTGTCACTGTTTCTAACTTCATGAAAATAGTTTATAAATAACAAATTGATCATGTGATTCTGAAGGAAATTTCAACACTTCTGAGTGTATTTTATTCGGTGGAGTGAAACTTTTAAAAATAACTTCAAATTGAGTTTGGGGGAGGGTTTGTTTTGATTTATTTTTTTGTGTTTCATCTCGGTGAAGTTATAAAAGGGAGTGTTTGGGGACATAAAATTTCAGGGGTTACTAGACTATGCTTTAAATTCAAGAAGTTAAATATCGACAAGAAAAATATAAGAGCAGTAAATAAACAAAAAAATATATATTTGAGCAAACAATAATGCACAATGAACAACACAAATGTTAAAAATAATCACTCATAACTTGACACTTACAGTGATGTTGGTGTTAACATTGATCATTGACAAATTGGTCATTAGGAATTTCAGATTGAAGTATCATAACATATGTTAACCCTAGTAACCTAACTGCATGCGTATGTGGACCAGTCCTCATGAAAAAATAATAATAACTATATATTCTATTTCTCCTTATACGATATTACAGATTTGAGATTATTTTTATTCAGAGAGGGAAAGTTATTTATTATTTAGAGAGGGAAAAGAAAACAAGAAGTAAAATTGAATTTCTTCTCCCCAACAACTCGAAGGCGATAACAAGAAAGTGAATTCAAAGAAACTGTTTTTGTACTACAAACAAACATCATTTATACTTGAACCAACGACTGATTCCAATCTTACATACATGTTGTATTGAATCAAATTACTACAATATGTAATTCCAGTACAACTGTGAATATCAATTGACAATTCTAATTATTGGCTTTCACTCCTATTTTGTCTTTCATTCTTTCTGACTGTTACGCAAGACTTCAAGTGTCCGCAAATCAAAACTATTGACGCGGGAATATTTTCTCTTGTCAAGATATTTTCACTTAAATTTTTTTGTAGTATTACCAAAAGCAAAATGGAACTCATCATTAAAGTTAGTTTAAGAGGACTGTTCATGGTTTTGAGAACATTTTTATTAATGTTCAAATTAATTAATTTTCAAATAATATAAATTAAATTCTCTATCGAATTTGCTTGTGATATTTTTTCGATTTGACCCATAGAAAACGAGTTATTCAAATTTCGAACATTTCGTAAGGGTTCTACAATTTTTAAGCTATAGCATTGGGTTTCATTGCATTCAATTCTCCACAGAATTCTCTACACCATTCAATAGCGATTTTTTCGATTTTCGAATTGGTTTTCGAAATACAATATTTTCGTAAAAAAAATTATATATCGATAAATAATTCAAAAAATAAAAAAATAACGCTATTCACCGTTGTAGAGAATATTGTGGAGAATCGAATGCAAAAAACCATACTGCCGTAGCTACTAAATTGTTAAAGACTTCGGCTTTTGAATACCCAAATTTGTAAATTTTCAGAAGTGCCAGAAAATTGCATTCGACGCTGCTGTGTTTAGTAGGTGTCCGGAAAACTGCCAGTCACTTAATGGGTATTTTTGTATTTTTTGACTATTTAGAAATAATATTCAGTTATAAATATATTCTAAGAAAATTTTAATTTATAAAAAACGGCGTTAGCCATTCGTTAAGGGTATTTCATTTTTACAGTAATTACTATATAAATATTGGATTACTCAATATTCAAAAGAAAATATTATTTCAACAAAGCTACTTTATAAAACACACAGTTATTCAAACTTCAGTACACATTAGGAAGTTATAATTATCATTTTTAACTTATTTTCTATGTCACGTATATTTTAAAAACATGTATAGTTACGTATAAATTTACTTGATTTTAATTTTCTATTGATGTCAGCAATATAACCTTTGGTTCAAAAGAAAACGTTTTACCCAGCATACTGATTTGTGATCACTTGCTAGTTGCTAACTGGTAGGATTATGACAATATGCGTTTAAAATCATGGATCCTGAAAATAATATAGACAAATTGAATTAAAGACTATTGGATCTTCCTAAATCAGAGTTCTAGTATATAGTCTTTGATACTTTTTCATTTCATCACAATAATAAAACTATATATAATTCTCACAATAAAATAACTTCAAATTATACAATAAATTAAATGAATGGTAAATCAACTAATATGTATGTTCAATACTTATTACATTTACAGTTCCATCAACACCTTCAATTTTACAATATTTATTTAAAAGTAAAATGTATTATTAATTGATATGCAATCCAACTCGATCAAGTGAAATTATCAGAGAATTAGGTAGGTAATAGTAGTTTGATATTCATAAATGTTGGGTTGCAAATTATAAATATTTCATAAATATCGATCGAAGTAGTTTTATAACGAGAACAAACGAATATTGCTTAATCACAAAAATAACTAATTTGACACTAAACCCTCTTATGAACTGATAATGTAAAGATGCGTTGTGTAAACAAAGAAATTATACTCTGTTCCCAATACAATTATTACTTTTTCTCTTAACTCAGTATTTTTTAAAAAAGGTTTTAGTTTTAAATGAGCAAATTTTTCTAATAAACTAGTTTACATTTACTATTATTATTGTTTTGTTTACTAATTAAAAATGAATGTCCTATTAACTCCTCAACGAAGGCCGAACGACTTTTTTTGTAAATTAAATGTTATTAGTGACTAAAGTCATTTAATTCCCATTAAGTGACTAGCAGTTTTCTGCTTGGCACTTATCCGCTCTGGCAGTTTTCCACCTAGTAGTTTTCCATGTACCGTTTAATAGCTACTCTGACACGTAGCATCCCTTTCGTATAAGATATAGGGGATAGCTGAAGCGGGGTGTAGGCAATTGCTTTTGTGTGCGATCTGAATAGCACGCAATATACCAGATACGGCGATAAAATAAATTATTACGAATTATCAGTGGCTGATAGATAGTTTTTAGGGAGTGTATAGAGCACATACAGCGCCTCCCTAACACTTGCATCGCCCTCCTCCCTTTCTCTCTCCCCTCAGTGGGTTATAGTGACACTAGAGCTCTGATATGTCACACAAGCAACTAAAAGGCAAGGAGGTAGCTATTTACGATATAAAATAATATGATAAAATAATGAGATTTCTCCAAGAACAGTCCCTTTTATATTGACAAGAAGATTTGTATTCTCTATTTTATAGCTATTAACATATAATAATATATAATTATACAGCTCTTAAATTTCAACCACTCTGTAAGTACTCAAATTAAATTAAATATAGTTCAACTTAAAAGTTGTCCAATGTAGTTCAGCATTATATGACATCAAACACAAATCAATCTTCATAATAACAATGAGTGTCAAAAATGTTGATATGAGATCATAATAGCAAGGTATTTAAACTTATATTTTAGAGTTACTGTACTCCATACCAATTAATGTCAGAATTAACGTTATAATAAGTAAAAGTTAGGAAATATTACAATATAAGATGGCAGGAGTTTAGACTAGTTATAGTGTATGCCTTGAATAATGAATAACTAGGTAATATGAGAATTTTTGGACTATTATACATCTTTCATCATAAAAGAAAAATATATATGAGTATCAATAAGATATAATTTTACGTCATTTGATCAAAGAAGTGGAAGTGTCTTATATAAGTATTTTTCATTACGATGACATCACCATACTTTTTCTATTGCTATAAGTTTTTTCATTAATAATTTTGCATATTTAAAAAATAACACATATGAAGTAGGGTAAATATATACATTTCAAACTAAAAACACAAATTCGATGCAGCTGAGCGTCCATGAAAATTAAATCTTGTGAAACTAAATTTAAAAAAATCAATAAGGACTGAGAAAATAAGACCTACTGTATATAAATTAATTGAAAATATATTCTTTGAAATGTTTCCTATATTTAAAATCTAACATTAATTCTGTTAAAAAAGTAGGAAGTTTGTTTAAAATTCTATGAAACTAAAAATATTATAATTTAGCTCCAATTGTGTTCAAACTCGAGGAAATTGAAACCAATTTGTTCCGGTGTTATAGTAATAAGTCAAGTTTATTCTCGACCTATCTCTTCAGAAAAAGCAATTACGAAAATTGTGTAATTTTTTTTCAAAATATTGAATCACATAATACGAATCATTGAATATCATACAACAAATAAGCATTCTGATTGAAATTATACATGTATAAAATACAATGATTTTGATCCCTTCCACCAGACACAAGTTTTCAATACATATCTCTCGCTGGAAAAACATCCTTTTCCGAAAGGTGATCGAACGGTGCTCGAAATCCATTTGCATCCCTTTAACTATATTCGAAGTTACTTCGCATTCATTCATCACTTTGGATTCAATTCTAGCAAATTGAATTTATTCGAATATATCACCACTCATGAAATTCAGTCATTGGATTTGTTAAAATTATTGACCTAACAGTCTTTGATACAGAAAATTGATATAAACTCAGATATGATAACTACACACAAAACTGCATAAATTTAACGAACAAAATTATTATTTCTCGACTCATATATAAGTATATTAACATGCGTTACCAGTTTTAGTGAGGAGCATGTATCATTCAAAGAGACAAACTGGTAATGATTTGAGATTAGAACTTTTTTTCATTTAGCAAAAATTACCGTACAAGAAAAGAAATGAACAATAATTTAATATTTTATTTAAACTAAGGGATATATTGTATAACTTTTTAATTAATTATGTACCATAATAATTCATTGATGCTTAGTAGTGAGAGTCTGTAATTATGGTAGATATGAAGTACCTAACAGAGACAGAATATGTTTGACTGTCTGGTAAAAACTGCAATGTTTGAAGAACAGGAATCATATTTATTAAGAATTAATGATAAGGAAAAAAATTGAGATATTATGAATTGTTACAACTAATATTCGCGCTCTGTAGTGAATGAATAAGAAAAAAATCTATATAATTAATAATAACTTTTTATAGATATTTTATCATTTTTTTCCGCTACATGATCAAAATTATGGAGCCCGTCGATAATTAGGAACTAACCTCTATGATGATGATACCTAATATGATAACGATAACCAATATGATGATGATACCTAATATGATAACGATAACCTCTATGATGATGATACCTAATATGATAACGATAACCTCTATGATGATGATACCTAATATGATAACGATAACCAATATGATGATGATACCTAATATGATAACGATAACCAATATGATGATGATACCTAATATGATAACGATAACCAATATGATGATGATACCTAATATGATAACGATAACCAATATGATGATGATACCTAATATGATAACGATAACCAATATGATGATGATACCTAATATGATAACGATAACCAATATGATGATGATACCTAATATGATAACGATAACCAATATGATGATGATACCTAATATGATAACGATAACCAATATGATGATGATACCTAATATGATAACGATAACCAATATGATGATGATACCTAATATGATAACGATAACCAATATGATGATGATACCTAATATGATAACGATAACCAATATGATGATGATACCTAATATGATAACGATAACCAATATGATGATGATACCTAATATGATAACGATAACCAATATGATGATGATACCTAATATGATAACGATAACCAATATGATGATGATACCTAATATGATAACGATAACCAATATGATGATGATACCTAATATGATAACGATAACCAATATGATGTTGATACCTAATATGATAACGATAACCAATATGATGATGATACCTAATATGATAACGATAACCAATATGATGATGATACCTAATATGATAACGATAACCAATATGATGATGATACCTGTAAAGTTCCAAGCTAATGAACTTTCTGGGTGTTGTGGGTTCAAGATTTTTAAAGCAACCCTTTGGTTTTAATATTCAAGTGTGTCTTTTTGTAGGTAACTCGCATTGAAAGCATCGTCAAATAGTCTTTTTATTCATCAAAATAGTGCAGACAAAGAGCAATCAATGAGCAATCAATGAGCAATCAATGAGCAATCAATGAGCAATCAATGAGGTACCTGCAATGAACAGGTACAAAATAGTATACAAATAAATTTTAACACTATTGCAATATTAACAATTCAATTATATAGAAGATAAATTTACCTAAAATTGTGAGGACACACGGCTAAATGGATTTATTTTTCAGTTCGTACATTGTGAAATTGATTTATATTTATATTGAATATAGTATCTAGAAAGACAAGGAGAAATAGTTATGTAAAGCAGGATATTTAGGAAACTAGTAAACACCGAGACAAATAGAGCACTACTGAGTCACTGAAAGTCTTTAAACTATTACACCTGTTAAGGTTCCAATATATACAGATTTTGTACAACATTCCAAGAAATTAACTAGACTTCAAAAAAGTTTACACCCGGCCCATTAAAGCAACCAGCTTTAACAAACCAATTTAACAAAGAACAAGAAAGAAACAAGAACACAGAACATATTTACAAATATTTAGCCAAAGAACTAATTTTTTAAAGTTTCTACAGCATTAATAAGGACAAGTTTATCAATTGGTCGTCTTAATTGAGTCTTCCTAGTCTTTATCTGACCATCTTGTTTGCAGCGAGAGACTTCTATAGTACAACTTCTTACATGACCGTGAGAGTCTTTTTCGACAGAAATTATCCGTCCCAGACACCACATGTTCCTTGGTAGTAGTTGATCCACGACCAGCACGATGTCACCAGGAGCATGCGATCTTTTAACTTTCAACCACTTCTGTCTAGCTATCAGCAGAGGAACATATTCTCTATGCCACCGATACCAGAACTTATTGGCGAAATGCTGAACTCTTTTCCATTGCTTCCTAGAGTTGGAATTTTGTTCGTCGAAGGAAGTCTGCGTAAATGAAGGTTCACATGTTTGTAGACGTAAAATATGATTTGGAGTTATAGGGTCGAGGTCCAAAGGGTCAGTTGATACAACGGTGAGAGGCCTGTTGTTAAGAATGTCTTCTATTTCGCAAAACAAGGTACCAAGAAGTTCATCAGTTAGTTTAGTTTGGTTCTCGAATTCTCTCAATAAACTATCAAGAATCTTTCGGATAGTTCGAATTTCCCTCTCAAATATCCCGCCAAAGTGAGAGGCGTGAGGTGGTTGAAATATCCATTCTATCTCCTTTTTTAAGCAGAACTTATTCATCTTATCTGAACTCCATTGAATACCTGCATCCTTAAGTTCCTTGTTAGTCGAGGTTAAATTAGTTCCATTATCGGAACGCATGATTTTAGGGCAGCCACGTCTGCAAATGAATCTTCTCAAGGCGTTGATATAGCTGTCCGTATCTAAACTGTATGCTAGCTCAATGTGTGCAGCTCTGGTTGTTAAGCAAGTGAAGATTATTCCGTAACGTTTTTGTTGACTACGGCCTCTACCCATGGAGACGTAAAACGGACCAAATAAATCAGTTGCTGTATAGTAGAATGACGGATTACCTCCCGTCAGTCTGTCTTCTGGTAGGTCTGACATAATCTGGTTACCGACTTTGCCCTGTACCTTTCGGCAGGTGTTGCAGTTTCTCAACACATCCTTCACAGTCGAATTTCCGTTTACTATGTGGAAACGTTGACGTAGACGAGCCAAGATGTTTTCCTTCCCCAAATGACCAGCCATTTCATGTGCTTGCTGTATAAGCAATTTAACGAGATATTCTGAACCATGCAAGAGTACAGGATGTCTAGAGTCATAAGGGATCGGTGCCTTAGCTAATCTCCCTCCAATTCTTATCAGACCTGTATTATCTAGAAAAGGATTCAGTTTAGCAATTGGACATTTTCTGGGAAGATTAGATTTAGTTTTCAAAGAGTTTAAAATACTTTTAAATTTTGTACTCTGATGGTACTTCCACAGGTTAGTCTCTGCTGTTTTCAAATCGTCAACAGTTATTGCAGGATTTACTAATTTATCTTTGAGGAAGCATTTAAATTTCATGAAAATGACAATTCTACGTTTCAACTTGTGAAAATCAGAACAAGTGAATAGTTTAGCTAAGGTCTTTTCTTTTTCAGAATTATTCACAGCGCTTACCTCGTTTGTGTACAAACTAAATTGCTTCAATTTTACCTCACAGTCTTCATCTTCGGTCATCTTAGGGGGTTTTGTTAAAGGCCAGTCCTCTTTCGGCAAAACAAGGAATGGGGGTCCTTGTGTCCAGCTCTCATTGGTGATGAAGTCCTTTGTATTTGATGTACCTCGACTGAGTAAATCTGCTGGATTCAATTCACCGGGAATGAATTTCCACATATCTGGCCTTGTACTGTTCAAGATGAAAGCGATTCTGTTTGAAACGAATCTTTGAAACCTGGATGATTCAGAGTTTAAGTAATGCAAAACAGTTACGCTATCTGTCCAAAATGTAACATAATTTATTTTAATATGAGAAGCTAATTCTTCATTCAATGTTCCGTACAAATTTACCGCTAATTTCGCAGCATTAAGTTCTATTCGAGGAACAGTTTTCAAAGATGATCTATTCAATGGTGTAAGCCTAGTTCTTGCCATCACTATGGTACTAGTTACGGTGTTATAATTTTCAGTTCTCAAGTATGCAACAGTACCATAGGCTATCTCGCTTCCATCGCAAAATACGTGCAAATCATTGTTTGAGAAATTACTATTACCGTACCATCTAGGTACTACAAACTCCTCTAGAATGTTTACACTATTCTTCCATTTAATCCAAATCTTTTTTAATTCATCGGGCAGTTCTTCGTCCCATTCAAGTTTCCTATCACCAGCTATTTGAAATATGCGTTTGGCTCTAATGGTTATTGGACTAGCCAGGAACAAGGGGTCGTAAAGTGAAAATATAGAGGATAAAATGCCTCTCTTGGTTTCAGGATTTTCAGGTATTTTAACTTTATAACCTAACGTATCATCGTTAGTATTCCATTTAATTCCAAGAGCTCTATCACACGGTAATTCTTCCGTTATATCAATGCTATCAAAAGATTTTGAAAGTTTATCCGCAGGTATACTGTCTAACACATGTCTAGAGTTTGATGCAAAGCCAGTCAAATTAAATCCACTATCTGAAAGTACATTTCTCACGTGATCAACATTGTGAACTGCGGATTTCTCATCGTCAAAGGACTTCAGCATGTCGTCTACGTAGAATGACTCCAGGACGATGTTCTTCACCTGCTCGTCTTCTTCATTTTGTACGCTGTTCTTCAGAGCGAAATTAGCGATGGCTGGGCTTGAAGAGGCTCCAAAGACATGTACCTTCAACCTGTACGGAACTGGGGGTGCTAGAAAGTCATCATTATCAAACCACAGAAATCTTAGAAATTCAGAATCTTCTTTTGGTAGTTTTATCATGTAAAACATTTTTTCAATGTCTCCACTGACAGCAATTTTACCAGATCTAAACCTTAATAAAACTCCAATCAAAGTATTCGCTAGATCAGGTCCTTTCTGCAGTTTATCGTTTAAGCAGACACCCTTAAATTTCCATGAACAATCAAACACTATTCTTAGTTTTCCTTTTTGTTTGTGTCTTACGCCATGATGAGCAAGGTTCCATAGCTTGCCTTCAGTTCCCTTTAAATCTTCATTTGGTACTTTTTCTATAAAGTCTTTTTCGAGCATGACATTCATTAGATTTTTATATTCGTCAAAATACAGAGAATCCTTTTTAAATTTATTAATTAAATTACCAAGTCTACCTTTAACTTGACAGTAATTATTAGGTAGCATTACATTATCTTCGGTAAAAGGAAGTTTAATCTCAAAACAGTTATTGCTAGTTAGTTTAGTGGCGCTATTAGAAACTTTATCTAGCCAACGAACATCTTCATTCGAATATTTGCTAGCGATATTGTCGCTTATAAAGTCTTGTCCAAATAAAGCATTAAATTTATCATTAAGATCTTCAATTTCTTCAACTTTAGTTCTATAACATTTCGAATTATCTTCAATACCGTCTACAGGCCCATTCAATGCCCAGCCTAACGAATGTTTAGATGCATAAGGCCCATTTATCTTAGACTGAACTACTTTTAACGGCCTCATTATTTCTGGCATATCCATTCCAATTAAGATGCCGATTTTACTATCAATGAATTGAAAAGGTACTTTAGATAATTCGGGTATATCTTTCACGTCCTTAGTTTTGGGTGAATCTTCGTATTTAAATGGCCAGTTTTCTTTAGCATACAACTTAGGCACAACAAGAGTTTTAGATTCATCAAGAGAAGTTATTTCAAGATTCTTAATCACCGTAGCATTGACTTCTGTTAGACTGTTATCGATAGTTTTAATTTTTAATTTAGTCTTCAAACCATTCAAATTTAATTTATTCACAAGCTCCATATCCATATAACTAGATGAAGAAAAGTTATCGAGTCCCATGTAAGTTTTAATATTACAATCTTTAGATTTTATTATAACCGGAATAGAAGGAAAGGCTATCCGTTTAGTTTTAACAAACAAATTAGTTTCATTAGATTCGTAACTACTAGTTTTCTTTTCAGGGGTTTTTACTTTGTTTTCGAACGTCTTACGATGTAAAGTATTTGGATGAATTTTACCGCAGGTTTTACACTGAATTTTATCGGGACAATCTTTAGTTTTGTGCAAGTCTGTTTTTAAACAACCAAAACATAGACCTTTCGTTTTAACAAAATCTTCGCGTTCTTTTAACGATTTCTTCATAAAAAAGAAACAATTATCAAGCGAATGATTTTCCTTTTTACAACAGGCACATTTCAGTTTTTCAAATTGAGAATAAAATGTTCTTTGTTTAATAGTTTTATCTCTCTTATCAAAGTTTTTACGTTCTCTATCAGTAGCCTTAGTATTGTTAGTCAGATCACCTATCATTGGAAAATTTAAAACTTCTGATTGTTCCTTAACGAACTGAACTAACGTATTGAAATTAACCTCTTCATTTCGCTTTACTAAGTGACAAGCTTTAGTTCTAAATTGTTTACGTAGGTCATAAGGTAACTTATCCAAAATTTCTTTTATGTCACGCCAACTATTTAATTGGTTTAACTCAGACATGTTACTCATCATGTTGTTACATTGAATTAGGAAAGAAGCTAACTCACCCAATCCTTTAGCATCTTCAGACCGAATTTGTTGCCAGTTTGAGAGTTTCTCCAGGTACTTGTGTGCAATTAAATAATTGCTGCCATACCGTTCTTCCAGCAATTTTAGAGCCTCACGGTATGACTGTTCAATGTTCTCACTATGACATGACTGCACAAATCTCTTGGCTTCTCCTGCGGTATATCTCAACAAGTAGTAAAATTTATCGTCAGTACTTGTACACTTACTTACAATCATCCGCTCGAACGTCAAAAGGAATGTTCGGTACAGCGTAATATCTTCACCTGAGAAAGAGTCTGGTTCGTTATGTGGTAATTGCACTAATACTTGTGGTACATTGCGTTCAGTTGTGAGTGAATGATGCCTTGTTACTCTTCGCTTTTCCTTAGCAGTAGTTTTGCTGAAAGTTGATGATCTTTTTTCAGTAACACTCGAGTATTTGTCTTCTAGTTCCTTTAAGACTTCGGATTCAACTTTTGAGTCCATTAATGCCAGTTTTTCCTTTATTTCAAATTGTTTCAATTCATATTCTTGCTTTATTTTTATTTCTTCTTTTTCTAACTTTAATTTTTCTTCTGTAGCTTTTTTCTTCGCTTCACTTTCCAATCTTCTCATTTCTAGATCTAACTTAATAGATGACATAGAACGATGTGATGTACGAGATTTCTGAGCTTGGGACACACTGTCATTAGGGGTTATTTCTTCTTCGGGGGTGAACTTCGATGCAACTTGAGCAACGAATGCTTCGAAAGTTTCTATGTGGTTATCTCGCCATATTGAGAATGCTTTGACCTCTTCTTCACTTTCGGTATTTATTACGAACTGCTCACAAGCTTCACGAAACACTTTAATTTTCTCGTATAATTCTTCAACTAATCTTGACACTGTAGTTCTTCCTAAGGTTGTGTTATTGTCGTCGTGCATTAGCTCCTTTATCTGTCCTATCTTTCTAGTTACAGCTGCAACTTTTCCGGATGGGTATTTTCCGTTGAACAGAGGAACTTCAGACATCTTCAAAATTTATTTTGACTAATTTTAGGTACTGTAAAGTTCCAAGCTAATGAACTTTCTGGGTGTTGTGGGTTCAAGATTTTTAAAGCAACCCTTTGGTTTTAATATTCAAGTGTGTCTTTTTGTAGGTAACTCGCATTGAAAGCATCGTCAAATAGTCTTTTTATTCATCAAAATAGTGCAGACAAAGAGCAATCAATGAGCAATCAATGAGCAATCAATGAGCAATCAATGAGCAATCAATGAGGTACCTGCAATGAACAGGTACAAAATAGTATACAAATAAATTTTAACACTATTGCAATATTAACAATTCAATTATATAGAAGATAAATTTACCTAAAATTGTGAGGACACACGGCTAAATGGATTTATTTTTCAGTTCGTACATTGTGAAATTGATTTATATTTATATTGAATATAGTATCTAGAAAGACAAGGAGAAATAGTTATGTAAAGCAGGATATTTAGGAAACTAGTAAACACCGAGACAAATAGAGCACTACTGAGTCACTGAAAGTCTTTAAACTATTACACCTGTTAAGGTTCCAATATATACAGATTTTGTACAACATTCCAAGAAATTAACTAGACTTCAAAAAAGTTTACAATACCTAATATGATAACGATAACCAATATGATGATGATACCTAATATGATAACGATAACCAATATGATGATGATACCTAATATGATAACGATAACCAATATGATGATGATACCTAATATGATAACGATAACCAATATGATGATGATACCTAATATGATAACGATAACCAATATGATGATGATACCTAATATGATAACGATAACCAATATGATGATGATACCTAATATGATAACGATAACCAATATGATGATGATACCTAATATGATAACGATAACCAATATGATGATGATACCTAATATGATAACGATAACCAATATGATGATGATACCTAATATGATAACGATAACCAATATGATGATGATACCTAATATGATAACGATAACCAATATGATGATGATACCTAATATGATAACGATAACCAATATGATGATGATACCTAATATGATAACGATAACCAATATGATGATGATACCTAATATGATAACGATAACCAATATGATGATGATACCTAATATGATAACGATAACCAATATGATGATGATACCTAATATGATAACGATAACCAATATGATGATGATACCTAATATGATAACGATAACCAATATGATGATGATACCTAATATGATAACGATAACCAATATGATGATGATACCTAATATGATAACGATAACCAATATGATGATGATACCTAATATGATAACGATAACCAATATGATGATGATACCTAATATGATAACGATAACCAATATGATGATGATACCTAATATGATAACGATAACCAATATGATGATGATACCTAATATGATAACGATAACCAATATGATGATGATACCTAATATGATAACGATAACCAATATGATGATGATACCTAATATGATAACGATAACCAATATGATGATGATACCTAATATGATAACGATAACCAATATGATGATGATACCTAATATGATAACGATAACCAATATGATGATGATACCTAATATGATAACGATAACCAATATGATGATGATACCTAATATGATAACGATAACCAATATGATGATGATACCTAATATGATAACGATAACCAATATGATGATGATACCTAATATGATAACGATAACCAATATGATGATGATACCTAATATGATAACGATAACCAATATGATGATGATACCTAATATGATAACGATAACCAATATGATGATGATACCTAATATGATAACGATAACCAATATGATGATGATACCTAATATGATAACGATAACCAATATGATGATGATACCTAATATGATAACGATAACCAATATGATGATGATACCTAATATGATAACGATAACCAATATGATGATGATACCTAATATGATAACGATAACCAATATGATGATGATACCTAATATGATAACGATAACCAATATGATGATGATACCTAATATGATAACGATAACCAATATGATGATGATACCTAATATGATAACGATAACCAATATGATGATGATACCTAATATGATAACGATAACCAATATTATAATGATAACCAATATGATAATAATAACCCATATTATAATAATAACAATATGTATTACAGATACATGAAATTATAAATAAATATTGTGCCTATAATAAATTAATAAATTATGGTATTAAAAGTAATCATAATAATAAATATGTTATGCCTCTATTTTGGGAAAGACTCAAATTGTAAAAATAATTTGGTGAAAATCTATTAAATAGTTTTTATTCAAAACCATTATTGAACATCCATTTGAATATTCAATATTCTACTTAATTTAGTTGTGAATTGAACAGTGTTATTTTCAAGTTATTGGGCGGTTCCAAATATTCAATAGGGGAGATAAATGATTTATAGTGAATATCATTCTTTTCTTTTGGCATCCTTGACTGATGTAGGTATCACGGATAGCAAATAGATTAACGGGTATAATGATTGTTAAGAAAATATTTTCTCTTTGTATGATCGATAATGTAGAACTGTTCGATAACAGGAAACTCACCCTACTCACATGGGATAATGTAATTAGTTACATAATCATATAATTTTGCAGGTTAAATGCAGTACAGAATAAATCATTGTCAGTTGAGTTGATAGTTACAACACACGCTATTATTATTTACACATTATTATTTTATACCGTGGAACACATTGCATTGTTTATTGGGAGGGAATTTCAATGAATAAAATAAATACAATTCAATTCATTTTATTAAATTTCATATTAATTATATTGAATTGGCAAGTTTAAGAGTAAATTAAATCATCTTATTAATTACATCAAATTTGGAAAGATTGATATGTTGAATTTTACTTATATGATGATTACATTCATATGATGAGGAAGTTATATTTTCCCATATTTCTTTTCCAATCCCATAATTTATGTCATTTTTATAGGCAATATAGCTACGGGACATTCACCTTGCTCATGTCCGCTTAAAAGCTACGTTGCGTTCTCTCTGACAGATCTGTTCTTCTGACTCTCATTAGAATAATACTGTACAGTGTATAGGTGAAATATTATTACGCATTTAACTTTGATATATTTGAATGGTAACACGAACATAAAGTTAGTTGGGGACCATTAAAGTACGTGAGGCGTCCTACTCTATTGTAATTTTCTATCTGTACATTTTTACGTAGCTTAATATTTAAAGTTACTCACATAAATAAGATTGTCTTGATTGTAGAGTTGTTCTCTTCCAAAGTGAATTAAATTATTTTATTTTATTCATTTCTTATAGTTTTGTTAGTTATAGGATAAGTTCAGAGTCATCAGGCCGTTCCACAATTTTGATCTCATAAAAAAATGTCTACAAAATAATAGTCATCGAACTTTTTATAAATCGGTATCAACGATATATTCATTTACCAGTGATCCAAAATACAATACAAATAAAATAATAATTTGATCCAATTTTTTCTCGCAAAATGCAGAATCATTCAATATTTCAGAACTTATCCTATATCGTCTTCTGAATTTATGAGATATTTACCTAAGCAATTCATGCCTCCATTAACCGATCGTGAATTTTGGAAGACAACTTTCAAGTACCGATAAAATAAACCCATAACTATCCAGAAAGAAATCTGAACAAGTATGTGCTCTCTTGCAAAATTTTAATAAAATATATTAATACTGAGGTGGAAATAGAAGCAGAGGAACGAATATAAGATTAAAAGTTGATAATATTTGGTGATGATCTCCATAAACTCCAAGTTGAAGCACCGAATTCACAAGACCAGAGTTTGATCATTTTTTGACAGTGCAGTAGGCTTCATCTTTTTGTCATTTGTCATAAGAGTGTTGTCGGTATACCAATCAAGAGAGAGAAGAGTATAACCAAATGACCAGGAATCTAGGGAGCTGTTCGAATGAAAATTGAATGAGACAATCTGCTGGTGAACTTCCACTATTTGATCGAACGCAAAATCGTCAAGACGAAGTATGTCACTTGAATGATCTGGTGTTACACAGCTCCAATTCAGATTTCTGAAAATATCTAAATCTGTACAATGAATCTGATAATAAATTTGAATCTTTTCAAAATTTACGAATAAAATTCATACCTAGTATCGACAGAGCACAAAATATATACTTCAGATTTTTGGAAAGAAAAATTGTAATCCGTCTTGCAAGAGACCTCATGCAACAGTCACAATTCCAAGGATTGTTGCTCAGCTCCAGAGAGACAAAACGTTCATTCCTAATGAAAGAGTCCGGCTGAATGGATTCCAGAGCATTCCCTGTCAACCTGTGATGGAAAGAAAATAAATTATGCCATTTTTGAAGTTGTAGTAAGCAATTTATTAGAAACAGAGCTGACTGATTCATATTGTCGGTATATTTAGAGCGAAGCATACATGGTGCAGAAGAAATTAATTAAAAATGGAAGGTGAAAAAGAAGTTTTAAACTGTTCTAAAACTTTTGATCAGAATAAATGATCATTCTATAGAAAACATACATCTTTGAATCATTGTCGATCATGTCTTCAATCAACCTTTTTCTACACTGTCCCGAAGGTTGTAAAATAATGCAGTTTGATGAAGGCCAGATTGCTTTAAATAAGTAATGAAACTACTGTTAAATATAAGAATCTGAAAAGGGGCGTAAACTGTTTTGATTCAAGTCAACTGTTTCGGTTTTTGTTTTGTTACTCAATTGTTCATTCGTCTCATTTGATGCAATTCATAATGTTTTTTTTAACATAACGCATTTCTATTCACCAACCTGTGAATGTTTTGGCATAAAAGTAATGGATAGCATTGTTCCTCAATTCAACCAATATTCTTACCCCATGAAAAGCGTCCTCGTTCACAAAAGAACGGAGGTTGTTATTCAACTCCAGTCGCTACAATTTAACCAGTCCAGTCTATAAAAACATTATGCATCAATTCCATTGGAGACAATATTATTAATCCACTCCATTGAAGTCAGCATTAACTTCGTTGGAGTCAGCATCAACTCCATTAGAGTCAGCATCAACTTCATTGGAGTTATCATCAACATTACACAATTACAAAATCACACCATTTTGAGAACTGTTTTCTGTGATCTAAATAATTTATATTCTTGGATTACTGAAAAGGAATTTTGACATTACCTCATCAATATTAGATTTATTTAACATGCCATAACAACTGAAACTGTAGAGTCACAGTTGATCGCTTAATTCGGAAGACAATGAAATTTACTACGTTTTAATTTCTTATCATTTATTTGCTATGAAAATTTTATACCTAGAAACTGTTGTCACAAATGGCAGCTGCAGTAGGTTCAAATTTTATTAGTTCTCTATTAACATTAATGGGCAAAAATAGTGCTGGAGAAGATGAGCCACTTTGTATATAGGCTACATAATAAAAGTAGTATATAGTCAAACTAATAATTATTTATAATAAATACAAATACCTTATATAAGACATTCCTTTCTGTCTCACCAAATATTGCATGTTGTTTTTACATAATTATATTCTCCTTATACACAACACATATATGAAGGTGAAATTACAGGTTCTATCTGCATGAAGACAGTAATCATGGGTTTTCATGTCTGATGATTGGATATTTGAAGAGAATCTGGCGTCAACAACTCCCCATTATCTGATTGGTGTATTATTTTCTACCTGTTTATTAACAAACAGGGATATATAGCAGCAAAATAGAGCTGTTTTGAGAGAAAGATGGTATATACTATATATTATCAACACATTGATGATGTATTTATTATCAATATATTTATAATCTATTAATTATTATTTATCAATTTTTTAATCATAGAAATATTTCTTAATTTACATAATCATTTTCTAGTCACAATATAATATATTACAAATAAAAGTAGTCCTCTTCATAATTCAATTTTGTTAATTGAAATAATGATTTTCACAAATCTTCGCTTGGACAAGAATGTTTTATTTTGATAATAGCTCATTTGTAGTGTTCAAGTTTAGATTACCCTAAAGAAAATAGTAATGTTTGAAATGAAAGCAATTCAGTGTCCAATAAACTACCAAAAAAAAAGTTAATGGTGGAACAAAAAAAAAATTCAGGAGGATCTTAATCTACTATAGCCGCATTATGATATTCTCAATGGGTTGAATTCATATTTGGTTATTACCAAAAATTACATAAATATAAATCAACATTTTATTAAATTTACAAAAAGCAATTCATAAACAAAAAGCAAGAATTTAACTTTTTTTCTCTTGCGGATGTGAGATTTCACTCACGTCTGAGCAATAGCAAATTTTGATGTCAATTCCAGAAATCGTTTGGAGTTGAATTGAAGAGTAAGATGTTGGAATATGTCAGAGTTTGTATGAGACTGACGACAAAGTAAACAGAATAGAGAAGCATCAACATCACATATGGTTGTTGATGGAATATTAAACAAAATAGGGAATAAAGAACATATCATAAGGCAATGGTAAAGACACAATATACAAAATTGGGAAGCAAGAACATTTTATAGGGCTGTAAATAGGGAAGTATTATTTTGGAATGATTCTGAACTACCTAAATTTTGCTTGCTGGAAGTTTCTGAGAATGATTTCAGAGAGAGATTTTGGTAACTTTTCCCGCACATCAGTTTCACGAATAAAAATGATTATAAACTTTAAATTTTCATAAACAATGAAAAAAGTTATAAAATGTATTCAAATATATTTTTGGAACATGCACAAAAGATGAGAAATATGCATAAAAAAACATATTTAATGTTCAGGTGGCTATTTCACTTTAGTTACACTTAACTAATAAAATATTTATTGTCACTTGTGTAGTTAACCACACCTTAATTTAAAAGAAAAAACTGCCACTGAAATTTCCATGTTGTTGATCCAAACTGCAAAATCAGAACATTGTTATAGTAACAATTTTAGGCTGCATAGAGAAAAGCTAAATAAATGTGGATGAACTATTCAATTTATAGCGCTTGAATATCGTTGATATAGCATTCCTATCATTATTTACATTATATTATATTTTTGTATGCACTTTAAAATTAAATGAAATTTAATTAATTCAATATGATAGAATAGAATATCCACACTCCAGAGACGGATACCTATTATGAAGGTCTTGTCTCTAGTGATGATTTGTGGTGTGTAGTATTGGTTCTAGGCTAATAAAATGTTAAAAAACAACACATGAACATCTTCTTAATAAGATTTTCTATTGAACATCAATTTAGGTACCTACCGAGTATTAGAAGACTATTCACAGTACACTTTAAAAAATAAATACTAGTACACAAAGTCTGAAGCTACTGCCAGGTAACACAACCTAAAAGTGGATTGCCTGATTGAAGACTGAACACAGATTAGCCAGATACTAGAGTATTTATATAATAGATTGAGTAAAGGGAATTCCAATAGTTGATGGTTGACATCTTAAAAAGGCATTTAAGTAATTAGCCATGCCTGAAATCGTTATTATTGTTAATTTGCAAGAGTATGAAAGGCAATTAACCAAAATAGCAACGCCTCAAGGTATTATTTCCTTTGACAGAGCAAAGCTAAAGTATATTAGACAGATTTATTAATAAATGGCATTCGTAACTTTTTAAAGGGATAGTTTCTCTGTTTTTTTTCAATTTCCACCGATTTCTTTTCCTTAACCCTAGTAACCTAGGGACTGGTCCATGCGCGCCAGTCCTCATGAAAAAATATTAATAATTTTATTTTCAAACCGATTTGGAAGCTGTCTTTTCCTGACTTTTACTTTTCAACATAATTACATATGATTATATAAAAAAGAATGTGATAAAATGCAGGATACTCATATTATTAGCATTTATTCAAATATACAGGGTGTCTCAATAAACATGAAATACAACTTTAAGTCAGTATATTTCAAAAACCTTTAAAGGTAAATGCTTCTATCTGGCATCTTTTTTATAGTTGAATCCTTCTCCATCAATAGTTAAATTTTCATCAAGTTTTATTAATTTTTGTGAATGTTATAAGGATTCTTTTGATGGGTGATGAAAAAGGATTTCAATCAAATAGTTAGAAAATCTAAGAAATATTTATTTCTCATCTTTGCTTGTTAATTTTATTCTAAATTAGTAACTATTATTTTGCGTAAACCAATGGATGTGTAAATATCAGATGATGGTTTTTATAAAGACTAAATATCGAAAAGTCAATTTGTTGAAATTTTATAACAGTTTTAGTGAGGACTGGCGCACCTGGACTAGTCCCTAGGTTAGTGAGCAAACTTGTAAGGGCTAGATTACTAGGGTTAAGAAAACGTACAGAAAATTTCAGTTCGCTGTGGCAACTGGAAGTGGGGCAGGGGTGCGAATGATGAAGTAGGGGGGGGGGGTATTTTGTTAGTTTTTGTTTTGTTGTGTAATAGCCTCCCATTTTTGGTAAATGTCTTCGTCATAGTAAGGGAGTATCTTTGGTTCCCCTGAAGCGACTTAATGTTGTATAATAACCTTCCATTCTCGGTAGAGGGCTTTGTCATAGCCAAAGCGGACCTTTGGTTTTTTTTGGTTTACTCCATTATATCGATAGAATTTTTTACTCAAATATTACTCGCACAAAATACTTAAACTTTTTGGGGGTTGGTCTTACTGAAAATTTATCAAAAGCTAATCTGTTCAGACCAAAATTCCAAAAATCGTCATGGTCCCTTTTATTAAATTTCGATCTCTAACTTTTTTTATTTATAAAATAGAAAAAAAATTGGAAAAAAATAGGAAAACAACTAATAAAATATTTAGTTACAGATTAAAAGAGGGCTCCATGATGACCTTAGGATATTGTAAGAGAACATATTAGATTCCAAAAAAAATTAAGTAGGACCAACCCCAAAAAAGTTTAAAGTTTTTTCGTGATTGGATTGTGCCCCAAAAGGAAAAATTAACAAGAACAATTTCAAGGAATTTGAATATTTCACACCTAAAGTCAAAATCTTAGCTCAATCGGATGAGTATTATTGGTAGCTAGCAAAAAAGTGAAACGATTCCCTAAACAATGATAGTGTGTGCAAATCAGCTAGTTATGAGTAGGTATATCCTGCTATTAATATAAGGCATTTTGTTAGGTATTCCTAATCGTGAAAAATTATTCACTGCACGTTTTTCTAAGAGTCATAACCTTCAAAAATTAAACAACAAGATTCCATCGCAGCTGTTACGATATCAATATTAAATAGTCATAATACTATTCTTTAAGTATTAATTAAAATGAAATAATTGATTATAAACAATACATTTTTAATATGTTAGAAGGTATAAAAATACTTTTTGTACAAATCAAATTTCAATAAAATGTTCAGAATGACTATGTTTGATTCTGTCTATTAATAAAAAAATTCAACTTCTTAGATCATTCAGATCAGGAAATCAAATCAAATTAATTCTTGCATGAAATTAATAAGATATAGACAAATTATGAAAAAATACTCCCAGTTGAAAATAGGAGCAGGTTCGAGGCAGCGATTGAGCTGATCAGGGTAGTCACTAAGGCAGCCAGGGAGCAGCGTAAGCGGAGAGTGGGAGTCAAACTGACCGCTTTGGGAGCTAATTCTACTCCGGCGCAGCTGCACAGAAATACATTGGGCACCTGTTCCTATTTGCCTAGTGCGCTCTCTAACTGCGGATACGCGGCCCCTAGCAAAAACTGCTATAAAAGTAATATAATATTACAGTTGTGACAAACGGCCGCGTATCCGCAGTTAGGCAGCGAGCTGGGCAAATAGGAGCCGATGTCCAGAGTAGTTCTGTGCAGCTGCGCCGGAGTAAAATTAGCTCCCAAAGCGGTAAGTTTGGCTCCCACGCTGCGCTTACGCTGCACCCTGGCTGCCTTGGTGACTACTCTGATCGGCTTAACTGCTGCCTCGAACCTGCTCCTATTTCCAACTGGGCTTTCTCACAAATTCTTTTAATTTAGTTCAGTCTCAAATGCTGAGCAATATCGAACGACTTCTAAATTCGATTTTTTTTTTCAAAATATCTATAAATAGTCGATCGAGAATCCAGTTCGGGAGTCAGTTTTAATTTCGAAAAAAAAAAGTTCAAACTTATAAATTAAAAAACTCACGAAGGAAGAAAACATTGATAGCAATCCAATATTAAAATTCGAACTACCTAATTTCCAGGTTGTGTATTCAAAAATAGCTAATAAAAAGGAGTAGTAACCTCCACACAACAAAACTTCAAAAGTTTGTTTTTAGTTTGTTTTTCTTAACTCTTAGGTGTCTAATGAAAAAATTGATTTTTGCTCAAATGACAGTCCAATTTTTTTTATTTCTGTCATATTATAAATTGGTTAATTCAAGAATTTTATTTCAAAATATAAATGAAAACAGTTTTCTAATGAGAGTGTAGATCAAACGATCATCTGAACCTAAAAAACCAATCACACTCATGATAATTTTTTCAGAAAGTTTTAAGTAAATACAGCTCACGAGAACTCAGAATATCCAGAGACATCAACGTTCAATGTCCCGTACTTCAGCCAGTAAAACCGAGGAATTTCATTCACCTTTTCCGGAAAACATTCCATCAAAATCAGAAGAGGTTTATTGATAATCTCCCCATGGAGTGTAATCGTAAGGCAAGTGCAAATTTTACCCCAACAAGAGGATTAGTGACATGAATAACAAAACAAAAAGAGGGGGAAGAGAGTCTTTCTCATTAAGGTTCTAAAAAGATAGGCAGAGATATTAATAAATAAATAAATTGGTATCGGGGAAAAACGTAATAACTAAATCGCATAATTTAATTGTTTTGTGTGCACAATTAACCAGTTGCATAATATGATATCTTGGTTATTAAAAGAGAAATGCGTGTATTTATAATTATGATGTATAATTATAATTATGGTAATTCAATAGAAATAAAGTTCTTCAATTCTTAATTAATTCTTATATTCTTAAGCACACCCTCAATAATTATAATGTATGTGACTTGTTTCAATGTTTGCTAGAGGGAAGTTACACAGCATTTCGAAATCAAAATTTATGCTGCAACAAATTAAGATAAGAGAAGAAGTTAAAATTGAATCTAAATCCCAACACACAGAAGCTTCGAACATTTATTATAATGATTCAAGTAAAAGCATTTCTATGTAGAGCAAGGAAGAAAATATATTATTTTATTGGAAGTTTACACTGAAATTAAAATAATTAATTAGGTTCTGTTTTTATACAATATTTCGAATTATGATAAAATATATTTGCAATATTTTAATCAACTTAACTAAAAATGAAGGGGAAAATGGCAATGGACAATACATATCTAACATTTTGAGTAATTTTCTCAAGCCTATTGAGTGAATGATCTATCAACCATTTAATATAGACGATCCCCTCTTTACCTAATTTGCCCTTCAATTCAAGGCATTGTGCGATCTGTATGGTTATCCGCAAGCATATGATCTATTAATCAGGTGCTTATATATAATAGCCCTAGTTGGGGATTTTTTGCGTGAGAGACATAGAGCTTGAATTATGTTTCAACGGAAAGAATACATCTTGGAAATTATTTTACATTAGGTTTTGAAAATATTATTCCCGGTAATTGATAATTTTACATATCTCGATAAAAAAATGTTCCGCGTAATAACAGCCAACAATTTTACTATCGAATTGCACTTTCAATCTATTGCTAAATTTATAAATATTTTCCAACATTGGAATGATATTGGCGCTGCAAATTCAATTATTCTCAGTGCATGAAATACCAGCTGGGATTAGATTGATTTAGTTTAATAATTGGATGCTTTCACCACTGCTGGACTGTGATTATTTAATCATCGGCCTGATCCGCTCCTCTTCAACTCTGATCCGCTCCTCTTCATTCATTAAATAATAAGTAATGAATGCAAAATATCAGAAAAATATATCGATTTAAATGATCTAATAAAATTTTTTGCCTAGTGTTATTTATGAATGTTATAAGCATATGAGTGGGCAATTAACACCAATAAAATTTGTCATATATATTTGTTTTCACTTATTTAATAATCATAATATATTCTATTCCTTATATGGTCGAAATATTGAAACTGTCAGATATTTCAGAGCTTACGCTACACATTACCTTTTATTTCTTCAAAAAGTAGGATAACTGCAATCTACAATATTATTAAACATTTTTATTAAATAAAGCTATTATTACACCAGTATGGATAAGGCAATATATTCCATGGAAATAAATCATTGAAATATATCAAAAAGGAAAATATTTTTACCAAACTAATACAACAATAGTGCATTACATTCCGACTGTAAATGGGTTTTCTTTTTTGTTTTGTTCGCAATATCAACAGAAAAATTGCACCACGAGTCTCAAATTTCTCGAACGATTGAATAAGTAAATAAAACTAAACAGAAATTGAAAATTTTTTAGAAATAAAATACACGTGTTAGAATTTCCGGGAAATCTGAAAAAATGTATTTGATAAAAATATCACTTGTAGTAATAAGATCTGAGATAGATTTCAATGTCTTGAGAAACGAATAGGAAAAGAGAAATATTCACAACTGATATTAGTGGAAAATCTATATATTGAAATCTGAATTGAAATTTGAAATATTTAGATAGTGTTTGGTTATGAGATACCGGATTTAATTAATCTTGTTTTGTTGGTTGAATATACCTCGAATTTTAAAATTGGAAATAAAAGTCACTTATTTTTCGAAAACACCTGAGCAAAAACAATATACAATAAATCCATTAAAAAACATAATTAATTACAATTTAATTTTAGTTAAATGTTTTATAGTCAATAATATTTATAGATTTATAAAATATTTGATTATTGATTATAATCTTAAGATCTAAAATTTTCTGACAATCACCAGCCTCTTTCGAGTCTCAGTAAATGTTTTATTGTAAAAAATTTTAGGTCAGACCACCTAAAAAATGATGGTATACATTTATATAATATGCGAATAAAATTGATGTCTCTGGGCACTCATTGTGAAGAAAGATCATAATAAATTTTTGTGATAAATTGTTGACGTTTATGACGTCAGAAGTAATTCATCTTTTAGTTATATTCTTTAGTTTTAGGAGAGACAAAATATGAAGGTAAAATAATCATAGCCAGGTACTAATATAGGTAATATAACGACTCGTAATGCGTATTGGTAATTCGCCTGTCAACGGATAGACTATAGAGACATCTTCGTCTAATAATTATGGTAATCGTTCATTCTGCTTGAATTTATTATGATCCAATTTATGAAATTGTGTTAGTTTAAAGGGATTTAAGTCAAGAAATACGAATCTTTTTAATATTAGTGTTCAGTTGCGAACAAATGAAGAATAATTGTCCAACAAACAAAAAACATTAAGATCGATTAACATATTTAAACCCAGTACATTCAAAATCAGAATATAGTTTGATAATTTAACCCTCTGTTCTATATGAGAACATACTTGTCCCCTCTCAAGTGATGGATTTTGCTCGACTATTTACAGATATTATCCTTGAACAATCAGTTCAAAACAATTGTACGCATTCACTTAGCTTAGTTAGCGTTGGTTGGCAATTTTGTGAATTTATTTAAATTGAAATTATAATTTGAATATATTGGCTGATATGATACAAATGTGAAATGAGAAATTGATTATAATTATATATTTTATTTCTAGAATATTTTGATGCCCTCTTCATTGGAATAATATTGAATAGATACTAAAAGCGATATGTGAGATTAAAAAATATTTTCTATATCTGTTCTATATTAACAAATCCATCTCTATGTTTCAACAACAACAGATGATAAATCCCATAACTTGTTTCTTCATCCTATACAACAAAGTCGTTATCAATATCAAAAGGGAAAAGGTGTATCTAACAATTTATTAAATATTTTTGGATGTTAGAATCTTTTCCCGATTTGATTACGGAAATTCTCAAAATGATAGTTTTTTTTTCTTTTTTTTTTTTTATTTCCCATTTTAATCAATCGTTTTGATGTTTATTCCCCTTATTGCTCTTTACTCTCATTGTAAAGTCTAAGTTGCAGATAGATCCTTTACCATATCTGTCATTCATTTCTACAGTTGCAGTATATTCCAACTCTGCTTCCCCTTCATTGCTTCAAATCGAACTCTTTCTTTTTTCTCCCATCAAAGAGTCAAAGATGTAGCTAGGCTCTTTACTCTGTTACACCCTCTATTACTTCAAATCCAACTCTTTCTATTTCCTCCTATCAAAATGTTAAAGATGTAGCTAGGCTCTTTACTCTGTTACCCTTCATTACTGTTACAATTCATTAGTTCAAATCTTACCCTATCTTACTTTCTATTCAAAGAGTCAAAGTTGTAACTAGGCTCTTTACTCTGTTACACTTCATTATTTCAATTCTTAACCTTTGTTTTTTTTCCATTCAAAGAGTCAAAGATGTAGCTTAGCTCTTTACTCTGTTACACTTCATTACTTCAAATCCTACCCTTTCTTTATTTCCATTCAAAGAGTCAAAGATGTAGCTAGGCTCTTTACACTGTTCCACTTCATTACTTCAAATCATAACCTTTCGATTTTCTCCCATCAAAGTGTCAAAGATGTAGCTAGGCTCTTTACTCTGTTACACTTCATTACTTCAAATCCTACACTCTCTTTTTTCCCCATCAAAGAGTCAAAGATGTGGCTAGGCTCTTTACTCTGTTACACCCTCTATTACTTCAAATCCAACTCTTTCTATTTCCTCCTATCAAAAAAGTTGAAGATGTAACTAGGCTCTTTACTATGTTACCCTTCATTACTGTTACACTTCATTTTTTCAAATCTTACTTTTCTTACTTTCCATTCAAAGAGTAAAAGTTGTAACTAGGCTCTTTATTCTGTTACACTTTATTTCTTCAAATCCCACCCTTTCGATTTTCTCCCATCAAAGAGTCAAAAATGTAGCTAGTCTCTCTACTCTGATACACTTCATTACTTCAAATCTTAACCTTTGTTTTTTCCATTCAAAGAGTCGAAGATATAGCTAGGCTCTATACACTGTTCCACTTCATTACTTCAAATCCAACTCTTTCGATTTTCTCCCTTCAAAGAGTCAAAGATGTAGCTAGGCTCTTTATTCTGTTACACCATTCATATTACTTCAAATCCAACTCTTTCTTTTTCTCCCATCAAAGAGTTAAAGTAGTAGGTAGGTTTTTTACTCTGTTTTCCCTTCATTACTTCAAATCCTACTTTTTCTCTTTCTCCTATCGTGCTGATTAATGGCAATGTTTGTTACCCTGAAGACCAATGATGCATAACTTGAATCTCTGGAGCGTTATCAGAAGAGAGATAGAGATAGAATTTCTCTGATGTGGTAATGACTAACAGAACTACTGATTGTCTGTCTGAAAATATTGGGACTTTACTTTTATTTGGAAGTTTAAATTCACGAAATGACTTTCAGTAGGGAAATGATTTTACTTTTGATTACTATAATCTTAATTGACATTATAATTTTAAATTTTGTATTGTTCATTTTTTACTATGAATTGAATTAAATTCACTTGAGATTGAATATACAGTTATTAATATTGCACATTGGATATTGAAGTTGAAACAAATTATCATAAAAATAATTAAATGGGGAAATTATTTTGTTTTGGTTATACAGTATAACTACAATTGTATTACTGTATTAATAAGAAATATTGATAAGTTCTACAAAATATAAAGATATTCACCAATAATCCTCAAGAGAGTGTTTGCAAGACGCTTCAGGAGATAAGTTGAAATTTCTCCCCAATTGCGATAAATTCCTTCATCACCGAGCGTAATCCAGACCACTTATCATCTAGTTTGAGGTTGAGACTATAACTCATTGTCCATTATCAAATTATAGCCTCTATAGTCTAGAGTCTGGACCAACAGTTGGATGATGTGAATGGAAAGTGAGAGATAGTTATTCAGAGAGTTTTAATTTTGCATCAATATTCATATTGCATGCAGAATGAAAAAGATAACCCGATTGAAATTAGGAGGGGGTTTGAGGCAGCAGTCAAGCCGATCGGAGTAGTCACCTCGGCAGTCGAAGCAGCAAGAGCGCAGTTTGGAGCCAAACTGACCGCTTCGTGGGCTAATTCCACTCTGTTTTAACTGCGCAGAAGTACTCCGGGCACCTGCTGCCTAACTGCTTTAGCCAAAACAGCTATATTAGTAATGTAATATTACATATCAAGTAATTAAATATGCAAAATTAACGATATTAGAGACATTTTTTAGAAATTCATCTTAATGTACCCAACAGTTGTTGATAAAACGAAGAGCTTATTTACGTTATTTACAGCAGCAAATTACCTGATATTATAATCGCAAATTAGCTTTCAAGTGAACAAAACTTCAAAAGCAATTCAATTTTTTTTTTAAATTATGTCAGTTAATATGGAAAAACTGTGTCAGTAGGAGATGAATATGAATAATACAAGCATTTCAATCAATTTTCAAAATTGTAACTTGATCACTCTGGTAGAATATTAACCCTAATGAGTTTGACTGCCAGAATCAACGGGAGAATTTCATTGTGTGTCAAAAAATGCATGTCTTATTTATAAACCTTAAGTATTGTATTTTTTACAAGCTGTTCGTATATATACTAAACTAATGTAAACCAAATTTCAAGATAAAAGGTTGAACATACATGGAGAAATAAATACATAGGTATTTAAGACATGGCAACTAAGAGACGGGAACTGTGATTGGGAAGAGTGTGATCAAATCACATATTAGGTTGCCACACGTCACCAAAGTACAATTGATTCCAAAATTTACGTGATTTACGCTGATTTACGCCGATATGTAAATTTATTTTATTTTTTCAAATACGAAAACATGTTTGATATTTATGTAAGAAAAAAGTCAAGAAAGACCAGAAAAAAAAGTAACTCATTCCCTAGGGTATTTGTATGTTATAAATGTGCCGGGTTTTTTTATTACTCTTTAGCTAACACAAAGGGGACTATCTTGTAAACACGTATAAATCAACTCAATTTTTATCAGAGTCCATGAAAGAGCACGTCCCCTCCTTTATCTTCCATGTCTTTTTTATGAAGTACACCGGCCGTATTCAAGATAACAAATTCCTAACTATTGGAATTGATACATACTAAGTTAAAAAATCTAACTTTAATAAATGAATGAGTCCAGTTGTGTACAATTAGTATTGAATGTCAAATTATTACTTTCTAAATACAAACAATATTAATTTTTTTTCTATGTCATATCAGTAATACTGTTATTTCCCTGCAGAGGTAATTGGTTTTACCTATTTTTTTATTATTTCCCCATGAAGACAAAGAAAAGAAGCACAAATCAAACTGTTTGTCACTGTCTGCTACGATGAAGCTGTTGGAATTTGATTTGAGGCAACGGGGAAACCGGGAAAAAGAAAACGAATAATTGCTTTACCGTTGCAAGTATTTGAAAAATTAATTTCACAATTTTTTATAGCTTCAGTGCGTCATCATTGAGAGAAGTTATTGCGCAACTGTTAATAGAATTTACTGTGCCATAATTTACAAAATTAACAACTCTTAAACACACTATTGTTATTGCACTACTATTCAAAGCATTTACTGCAACACAATTTACTATAATAATTACCGCATCACAATTTACAGTACTTACTGTACCTCTACTTACACCATTTACAGTGCTAATTAGGTCACCATTCACATCATTTACCTACACAAAACAGTGGAACTGTAATTTCCCTCTCATTCATGGCTGTTCAGAAGTTCAAATTACTAAACACAGGTTCAGAGTACCACATAGGTACATAACAAAATGAATTCTCCCGCTTCCTAACGACTCAAATAATCTTATTTTAACGCCCTTTTCCCTAATTTAAAACACCTCTGAATGACAATTGATGTCATTGGTAGGAATTGAATGGCTGTACTCTTTATGCCGATGAGAATTTGAAGATATTGAGAATATTTCTAATTGGAGTTACTCAAGGTAGTATAATAATTGGTCTTTTACTGTTGTTTATGTATATATCATAATGCCATAATTTCAAGACTTATGCCTATATTGTTAATGCAGTTTTGAAAAACATTATTTTAAGTGTGGAGATAACTAATTTTCAGAGAAATAAGCAACCATAGAAGGATTTACAATAAAAAAGTGAATTAAATCAAAATAACACATGTTGTCAAACAGACACAGAGAATACTCTACGTTCCTGACAGTATACTGATCTACATTCTTGAAAGAGAAAACTCTACGGCCCTGACGGAATGCTGATCTACATTACTGACAGAGAAAACTCTACAAACCTGACAGTTGCTGATCTAATTTCCAGATAGACAAAAACTTTTTAACCCTGACTATTGCTGATCTACATTACTGTCAGAGAAAACTCTACGATCCTAACAGTATGCTGATCTACATCACTGACAGAGTGAACTTACGTCCCTGGCAGTTTGTTGATCTACAATCCTGATAGAGAGAACTCTACATACCTGACAGTAGCTGAGGGGACCGCCATTGGATGTTTAAAACATTTTTATTCATCAAGTTATGGTTCTGAAACTAAATTCATGTATATAAAATTGAATTTCTAATCGTTTTTTTCATGTCATTTTTTCGATTAGACCAATAGAAAATGAGTTTTTCGAATTTCGAACGAATTTCAACAATTGACCAAAAAGCCTAAGGCTTTTTTTTTTGGTTGAATCTACAGTTTAGCAGTTCTTTGCATTCGAGGATTTTCGAATTGGTTTCCAAAATTTCGACTCTTTCATTAAAAAAAATATATGTCAGATAAAATTTCGACGAAAAATTCGTAAATCTTATACCATCATGTTGTAGGTAATTTCATAATAAATCGAATGCAAAAAATTGCAATTCTCTAGCTTCCGAAATGTTAACGTCTTAGGCTTTTGAATTAAAATATTTGTAGATTTTTGAACTACTAGAAAATCCCATTCAAAATTTGATGATCTAACACGCTGCATCCTGCCCGTATGAAGGGTTGTAGGTAACTGAGGCATATTTCTAAATTCCTTGCCTACCTTAGTTTTTGTCTCAATAGTGGCACGTTAGATACCAGATTGAGCGAGATAACTAATTATTACGAATTATAATTGTCTGAGAGATCGTTTTAGGAGTACATATTGACTCCCTAACCCCTGCATCGCCCCTTCCCTTTCTCCCTCTTCCCGGGGGTAAGAGTAACATGAGAGCTCTGATATTTTGCACACACTATTAGAAGTTTATAAAGCAATTATTTACACGATATTTTTTTTCTTCAATTATGCCATTTTTCCGAGGGGCGGTCCCCTTACTGACAGAGAAAACTCTACGGCCCTGACAGTTGCTGATCTATTTTCCAGATAGAGAAAACTTTATTTCCCTGACTGTTGCTTATTCACATTACTGTCAGAGAAAACTCTACGACCCTGACAGTATGCTGATCTACATCACTGACAGATTGAACTCTACGTCCCTGACAGTTTGTTGATCTACAATCCTGATAGAGAGAACTCTACATACCTGAGAGTATGATGATCTACATTCCTTACATAGAAAACTCTACGCCCTAAAAGTATGCTGATCTAATCCCTGAGATAGAATACTCGACGATCCAGACAGTATGCTGATAACTTCCCTGACAGAGAAAACTCTACCTCCCCGACAGTAAGCTGATCTACATTACTGACAGAGAAAACTCTACGTTCCTGACAGTTGCTGATCTACAGGATGGGAATAATTGCAAACGATAGAGGAACTCTAAAAAAATTTTAAATGTCGTATTTTGTCTTCAGATACCCAGTGTATATTGCGGTAATAGATCTTTATAATTTACTTTCAAAATGGTGCGCTACACGAAAGAACAGGAGCAAAAATTGTTGATCTCTACCTTCCATGTAATGGTTCAATTATTGCAGTGCAGAGAAGTTAAATGAACATTTTTAATGATGGAAGAAATCCTGATAAAAATTGCATAAAAGCAATGGTCTCTAAATTCAAAGAAACCGGATCAACAGTAGACAAACGGCGCTTTGGAAGGCCGCGACCAGTTATAACTGATGTTTCAATTCCAGCTGTTTCAGAAAGCGTTGCTGATCGACCCACAACTTCAACGAGGAAATGTGAATGAAAATAGATATAGACAAATGTTGCACGAGTATTTTTTCGTGAGGTGAAAGACTTGAACACTTAAAATATCTGGTTATAACAAGATGGAGCTACTGCTCATACTGAATGGGAAACTATGGACATGCTGAGGCTGAATTTTTCATGAGTAATTTCGCTTTTTGTTGACGTACTGTGGCCACCAAGAACTCCAGATCTGAGCCCACTTGACTTTTTTTTTTGTGGCGATATTTAGAAGGAAAAGTTTACATTGACAAGCCTAATACTCTACAGGAATTAAAACTGAAAATTATTCAAGAAATCAGCAAGATAACTCCAGAGATGTGAAGTGCAGTAATGAATAGCTTCATCAAAAGAATACCTTTATGTTTCACCAACAATGGTAATCATTTAAAAGATATAATTATCAATACTTAGTTGTTAAAAAAACTTTAAGAGTTCTTCTATCGTTTTGCAATTAACTCCATCGTTATAACTTTAATACTTTATTTATTATTTTTTTTAAAGGGTGCCTTACTTATGCGCCACCCTGTATAACCACTCGTCATAAGTAATAAGAGTATGGATATGTATGGGTAATTCACCTGTCAAAGGGTAGCGACTAGAGACATCTTTGTCTAATAGTTAGGTTAATAATTCAATCTGATTAAAGTCACTATAATTTAATTTCAAAAATGTGACAGTTTGAAGTGATTTTTGACCTGAAAGGAATTTTACTAATAGTAGGGTTCATTTGCGATGAAATCAACAAAATTTGACATAGTTGCAACTAACATTAAGATTGATAAAAATATTTAAAGCCAGTTAATTTAAAATTTACTTCTAGTTGGTTAATTTAATCTTATGTTCTCTATGAGAACATATATTTCCCCTCTCAATTAAGTATGTATTTTGAGCTATAGTTTAGTGAAATTTAAATTGAATACAAATGTACGCTATCATTCATTAGAAAACATGTATACTCCGACATTAATAGCATTAAATTGTGATTTTTTTTAATTGATGATGGGAACTGGAAATAATTTGGTTAATATGATACAAATTTAAATTGAAAATTGGTATTAATTATATATTATTTCAAGAATATTGTGACGCAATAAATAAAATAATTCTAAAAAAGAAAAAAAAAAAGTTTAAATCCTATTTGATGCATCTATTCATATAGTTTGCTTGCTTTTAAGTGCATATTGAAAATCATTTACATTATAAATTACAAATTTAGAGCAACTTATGTCAGAGAGAGAAATTGTTTTCGAAGCTCACATCTTTGTTTATTTAATTAAATACGCAAGTCTTCAGTGAAATCAAATATAATGAAAATAAAATCTGCTAAAGGAGAAGCATGCTTCGACTAAAATATTTCATTAAATTGTTGTGCTATTTGGAAGAAAATAGTTTTAATGAAAGCTTTTGGATAGAAAAGTGTATAAAATACCGTTTTATGTGATTTATATCAAACTTAGATATTTCATGGGATATAAACTAATATTAATAAAATAACGAATGTTGACGATAGTGTTGACTATTATTAGTTGTTCTATATTTTTATTTATTTCTCATGAATTAATCTGGGTTGGTTATTGTTCAAACTAAATAAGAAACTAGTTCAGTTTGTGTGTTTATCACTACTCTGTCTCTTTCATTATATCTCTCATCAAAACAATGAACGAGTCAAAGTTATCAGGAATGAGGAAAGTTTTCTCACTTTACTTCACTTACACCAGTAATTTACAAACTGAAAGGTGAGTATTGATTGCCATACACAAACTGGGAAATAGATAATTACAATTAAATATATCAACCATTAAGTCCACATACTGTTTGTATGGTTAATAATTTTTTATCATTTTTTTAGTATTCATTCACAAGTATGATCTTACTTGATTGTTCCTAAAATTAATTATAATTAAATAAATAATATATAAATAGATAAATAATAAAAATATTTCAGTTAAATTAGGGTGCCCTGATAATTCAAATAGTTTTAAGCAATGTTTATAAAAGAATATTAAATATCTAGTAACGATTCACTGACCAATGATTAGTTAATTACCAAAAATAAGACAATTATTACGTACTTATCAATTCAGCACAAATATTTACTGAGTAGCTATAAGATAGACTCAATACATTTAGAAGAGATAAATCTTTGATCATTTTTCTCGTGACTCAAAGTTGACATTAGAAAAAAACTTCGAAAAAAAACAAATTGGAATCTCACAATTTTTGGTGACATGTCAAAATGTTTCAGAGACTAGTTTGGTATTCAGTGAGGATTTAACTTATGACTAGAGAGGATGAATTATGTTTTATTTTGATTTCAAGAAGCAGAGACTGAAATGTCCGGGCTCTGACTTCTATTTCTATGATATCATATTCTCTATACAAATACATGCGTTCTTCAGATCAAACTGTATTTAACTAATTAGTGTACTAAATTGTTCATTGACTGTAACTTCACTGTTTTGAATGAACTAATTTTATTTACTTCATACACGAAAATTATTTATTCCAAATGCATGTTTCAATCTCTAAAATCTCTAAAAATTCGATTCAATCTCTAAAATAATAAATCATTTTCATACCAAATCTCTGATTTAATAATCAATGAATTGACATAAATCCTATGCTGTAACCAAGGACTAAACACAATCGACACCTTTCCTAGTCTTCATCTAACTAGATGAGATCACCTCACCAAAGGCACATACTATCGAAAATTGGCCCATAGTAGCAACCCATAGGTATCGACAAATGAAATTTGAATAAAGTGTAAATTTCTTTTCGCATATCAATATATATTTCTCATATCAATTTATATTTTTTATTATTTGTGGCAAATAATCTAAAATTTCCAAATTCTAAAACAACAATTTTGGTGATCATATCAGAGATCTCCCATGTATATTGTAATTCATCGGCAAGTTTTTGAAACATCTGCTAGAGTTTGTAAGTTTCTGGTCAGTAGAGTATCTTTACTGGAAGTTTCAGTATAGCTGATGGTAGGAAGCATTTTTTCACATTATTGCAGGTTGATTCACGTACCTTACTTGTTTCAAGTGTCAAATTGAAAATATAAAATATGCTTTCTGAAAATACAAACTTCGTTCATAATTATTTTCTAAATGCAAATACAATCTTCATAAAATATTGAAGCAATTATCGTACAATTTTCTAAAATTCGAAAATAAATTGATAGCAAGAAAAGAATTTGACATAGAACTTTCATTATTTCTATTATTCAAATCTTTCGAAACATAATCATAGAATTTACCGCAATTTCTACGGATAAATTTCAATAGAGTACAGAAAATATATAAGAATGTAAAAATATATGCTAGGTAAATCCTTCAGTTCAGATGATGTGCAGTAAGTAAGCAAAAGGATAGGAAAGAGTAAAAGAGGTAAATAAATTCTTATGTAAATATGACAAACAATAACTATTAAAATAGTAGTTAAAGTGTTTATACTATACTGGCTTTTAATATATTTATATAAATAGATTTAAAAATGCACATTATGTGGAATTATTTTAAATAACTCTGACTAAATTGAATTCTAGTTCACATTTTTGTCAGTACCCAAATTTAGAGCCAAGAAATATTTGCTCTAATTGGAATTCCGATACGTCAGGGTTAATTAAAAGTTAGAATAAATAATAGACAATGTTATTCAGAGTGGCGAGAACAAGGTAACCTATTTAGAAATATTAGACAGCTAATGAAAGTACGTACTGACATTTAACAATTCACAGATAAGTATAATAGAAAAAATATTGGTATTCACATAAATATTCCAGCGAAATTCCATTTGTATGGGTTATACAAATTATACGAATATCATGTAAGTAAGAATATTAGTGAGTGAATAACCTGAGAATGAATTCAAAATTTCTTAGAATAAACAAGAAAGTATCTTCAATATAAGATAAAATCAATAATTGTGACTTCTTGAAATATTTATAAAATGATATAGATGTCAATATATATTGGAATTATTACAAAAATGTGAATTTACAATGACAGGTCAAATTTGTTAATGTTTACTTCAATTTTATTTCTTTTTAGGACAATTTCTATTCTGTTTTCAGCCTCAATTTCCACCCTAACTGTTTCTTCTAACAGACTAATTCACTTGGCAATTTATTCGCCCCTAAAATTACTTCGTTTGATAAAGAACACAAAAAATAAGAGAAGGGAAACTAATTTTTATTTTCTGCTAAAAGTGATTTATTTCATCTCCTCTCTGCCTAGTACACATTGGTGTGAAAGTTTATAAATGGAGATATTTTGATGGGAAATACATTAATGTAGTATGTTACAAAAATATTAATATTGTTTAGATGTTTTGGTAATTATTTTTCAAAAATTAAATTTAATTAGATGCTTTTGATTTACTTTCCGGAATTCTTTGCAGTGTTGTAAATCAGGAATTAAACCGTGGGTTGAGTTGATAATTCATATCATTGATATCGAACAAAATTGTAGGAAAATTTATAATGTAACTCTGCAATATCAGGTGAAAAATCTACACTTCACTGCGACTCTCAATTCACATACGTTCGATAGATTTTTTCTATATTTCCTTCTCAACTCTACCTAACCATTCTTCACAACTGACATGTTCCTCCAAATAGAAAGACAGTCACGCTTATGAATGCATTTTATTGCAGTTGGTCGTGTGATAGTTCCTGGGCGGTGATTGCTTTTCCATCTCAATGAACTCTCTTCAGTCTTCAGCTCTGAACACAGAGGAATGAAGTGAACTAACACCTGCTAAAATTGATTGCAGGTGTAATTTGCAAATTAAAGGTCAGGAACATGTTTCATTCAAATCTCAACATTAAAAAGAATGCTAATTTTTTCAATTCTTACTGATACGAAAGTGAGGAAATGTATCTTATCCTATGAGAGATTGTTTTACCAACTGTTAAATGCATTTCAAGCATTTATAATAAATAATTGGGATATCAATGCGGATGTGCACGTAAGCCTGTATTAAATCGTATGGTATTTTATAATTTAAGCAGTCCGTATTTGATTATAGAAAAGTAATATTTCAAATAATTTCTTAATTGAATGTCTTCTATAGTAAAGGCACCACACATAAATGAAATGTACCTCTATAATTTGAAATTATTGAATATTTACCGAATGAATTATCGAATCATCATTGGACAAATGATAATATCGTAAATATTGCAATGCACTCTATAAAAAACGTTTTGTCTACAATGAAATTCTAGTTTCCGATTCCATTGAAACATTCGATAAAATATAAGTGAGAAGAAAGAAAGCAATGGTTGCAATTCACACTTTCGTCTCTATGTCACAGCGTTTTTTTTTTCTGGGAAAGTGAGAGAAGAAACAATAAATAATCTGAAACGATATTTATTTATTCGTGGAGCAAACAATGAATATTTATGTGTTAAATGGAATCATAAGCATGAATATAGATTATATATATATATATTAGTGTTCAATTGAGAAACATAATTTATAGATAATAATTGACGAAAGACTACATGGAAGTGTAGTGAAATAGCTATATTTATAATATATATTTTTTTTAAAAAGGAAAGAAAACTGGATAGGGTGGATAAATTTTCTTCTTCATTGTCGGTATTATTTACACATTTCACTAATTTTCATTAACTGTAAACAAGAATTCTATGCCTAAGAGTTTCTCCATATAAGAATATTTACGTCACCATATCGAAGATATAAATTACTATATAGTCAGCGCTCCTATCCTACATGAAAAGAAAAGATTGTGAAAAAAATTATGTAGCTTTAATCAAATTTTAAATAAATTGTTCATTTATTTTTTCAGCTGTACCTTATTATGAATCATTCAATATAATGCCATCCCTATTCCTTCCTACCATTTGAATAAAGAGATCCTGTAGCAGCTTATCTCTCCAGTAGTTGCGTTAAGTTTCTCACGTTGTAATTTGGGCACAGAATGCAATGTTTCTCCCACCAAAGAAAACAAGGAGACTGATTGCGATACTTTAGAAACTGTTTCTATTTGTCAGACTGCATTTCAATTCCTCAAAATACGAACTTTAAAAATGAAGTTTCCCATAAATGGATTGGTTCTTTCAGGTAATCCCTACCTTTTAATTATTCTTCAAGTTTGGATATATTAAAATAGAAAAAAATATTACTGAATAATTTAAATTAATTCAATTGAAAAATAGATTAATTTCTTCTAATTCAATTTCATGGTAAAATAATTATAATAATGTAACAATTTGATACATCATTTGATGTATTTTGATTATCAAACCGTAAAAATGTGAAAGTGAAAACTGCCCTTTTCTATATGGAAACTCTTTCGAATAATGTTTTAGAAGTGAAAAATTTAAATTAAAAAAAATAAAAAACTGAAACGATCTTATTTACACTCAAAATCACGAACAAGTTATTAAAAAGTAACTAATCTTTTTTTTTTTTAATTTTCTCCATAGATGAAATTCAATAACAATTTCTTGCAATTTCTTACTTAATTTCTTAATAAAATTATCGTAAGTTGAACACTATTCTCACTCAGTGAGATATGAGATCTAGGTAATTAGCGTAATTTATCTACAGTTCATTTGCTCCATGAGTTCATTAACTGTTCTCATGTTGTCTGTCACTCTTACACCATTCTGACAATCCCAAGTTTGAGTTATTCTCCTGACTGAATCATTTTACACATCTTACAAATAAGATAATACCCAGTGTAATTGAGAAATATATAGTATATACCCTTCACTGGTTAATAGAGTATTAAGATTCAATGACTATCCATTCTTCACTGTCTAAGTCTATATGCCTTTCACTGACCCTAGTAATCTATCCTGTAAAAGTTTGCTCATCAACCTAGGAACTGGTCCGCATGGACCAGTTCCTATGATACAAGGGTAAATATCTACCCTCCAGTATCTATCCACCCTTTACTTAATATCTACCCTTCACTGTCTATCTACTCTTCACTTAATATTTTCCCTTCACTGACTTTATATTCTTCGACTCAGAATTTAAATCTCATCCCCATTCAAGGTTTAGTAATTCTCGATAATTCTCCTATATTTTTTTAATATCAGTAATATCTTTTTCCGTAGACTTCTGAAGTAAGTAGTTATTCGAAAACATCAACATTTAATATTTCTAATTAAATCAATTGATAATTTATAATAATATTTTTATTAGCCAAATAATTATGATCGATGATTGTCAACTTTTAGTTGGCGATTGAAATCGATCACAAAAAAGATCATATAAAAAATAAATTTTTACTTCAGAAGTCTACGGAAAAAGATTTTCCTGATATAAAAAAACATAGGAGAAATATCGAGAATTGCTAAGCCTTGAATAGGGGTTGAGATCTAAATTCTGAGTCGAAAGTAGATAGACACTGACAGTGAAGAGTAGATATTAAGTGAAGGGTAGATAGACAGTGAAGGGTAAATATTTACCCTAGTATCCTAGGAACTGGTCCAGGCAGAACAGTCACTAGGTTACTGAACAAACTTTTGAATGCTAGATTACTAGGGTCAGTGAAATGCAGATAGACTTAGACAGTGAAGAATAGATAGTCATTGAATCTAGATACTCTATTACTCAGGTAACATTGAGATATTTCCAGAATATTCCCTCGATATCTATATATTTCCAAATTATTCGCTATCGTAAAATGATATCGAGGATACATTCCAGGGATTAGTGAAAATGAGTTGATCCCCTAATGATATCGAGGGAATGTTCCAAGGCTTAGTGAAAATTAGTTGATCCTCTGAAGATATCGAGGGAATATTCCAGGAATTAGTAAAATTAGTTGATCCCCTAACGAAATCGTGGGAATATTCCATGACTTAGTGAAAATTAGCTGGTCTCTATCGATATAGAGGGAACATTCCAGGAAGATATTTTTCCGATAACTAGGGGATATTCCAGGAATTAGTGTAAATTAGTTGATTCCCTATCGATATCGAGGGAATAATCAAAGAATTATTGACAATTTGTTGATCCCCTAAGGATATCGAAGGATTATTCCAGGAATTACTAAAAAAATAGTTGATTCCCTAACAATATCGAGGGAATATTACAGGAATTAGTGAAAAATAGTTGATCTCCTAAAAAATATAAAAGAAACGATTATAAAAGAAAAAACAGATATAATCTAAGAAATATGAAACTATATTTATCGATGATAACCTAATGATAAACTTGAGTTATCATATTGCATAAAGTTCATTAAAAATCTTACTTCTACTGTGTCCAGGATGGTCGAGTGGTTAGCGTCGCAAGCAAAAGTCAACAAGGGGCTGGTTCGAGACCCGGAAATATCACTTCATTTCTTTCTCCATTTCTTTCCATTCAATTTGTATATAACAATATGTTTCATTCACATAATTCATGTAAAGTCAAACGTACATGTACAAATGCACTGTTTGCTAGGAAATATTAATTTTGGTATTCTTATTTTTACATCCTTCCTCCATTCTAGATATCCAGGGAATATTCAGGGAATATTCCCCTTCGATCCCCTGAGGGGATCTATCCTAATTTTTCCCCTTGTTATTGAGGGAATAATAATTTCGGTATTCCTTGCCCTTCCTTTGTAATCAAGGGAATATTCCAGGGATAATATATTTAAATCCCATCATTATTCCCTCGTTATCATTTAAGGATATCCCCTTATCGCAAAAACGTCTAAATAGGGCATCCCCTCGATAACGATGTGGATATCGAGGGAATCTCCCCGGAATATCCCGGGGATATTTTTTTGTTACCTGGGAGTCAGCGAAGGGTATATACTAGATATTTCCCAATTACACTCGGTATTATCTTATCTGTTAGATGTGAAAAAAAAAATTCAGTCAGGAGAATAATTCACGCTAGGAATTGTCAGAATGGTGTAAAAGTGACAGAAAACATGAGAACAGTTAATGAACTCATGGAGCAAATGAACTGAAGATAAATTACGCTAATTACTTAGATCTCATATCTCACTGGGTGAGGCCGATCGTTTTTATCAAAAAACTGAGAGAAATCATTATTGAATTTTATCTATCGAAAATTTTCAATGAATAAAATCGTTACATTTTAATAATTTGATTATGATTATATGTGTGAATAAGGTCATTTAAGTTTTATTTATTTTTATTTAAATGTTTACTTCTAAGTCATTATTCGAAAGAGTTTAAATATAGAGATTGGCAGTTTTCTCTTTCGAATTTTTACCATTTGATAATTGAAATACATCTAAGATGTATTATATTGTTACATTATACTATATTTTTCCAAATATGAATCTATTTTTCACTTGAATTAATTCAAATTATTTAATAATTCTCATTTATGATATCCACATTTTAAGTATGTTATAAATGTAAGGATTATCTCAAAGACGCAATCCACTTTTGGGAAACTTTAGTTTTAGTGATCGAATTTTGACGAATTGAAATGTGGCCTGACAAATAAATACAGTTTCTAAATTATGGCAATCAGTCTCCTTGGTTTCTTTGGTGGGAGAAACATTGCATTGTGTGGCCAAATTACAACGTGTGAAACTTAACACAACTACTGGAGAGATAAGTTGCTACAGGATCTCTTTATTTGGATGGTAGAATGGAATTGGGATGTCGTTATATTGAATGATTTACATATTTTAAAGTAAGGCTGAAAAAAATGAGCAATTTATTTAAAATTTGATTAAAGCTACATAACAAATTCCACAATTTTTTTCTTTCTATGTATGATAAATGTGCTGATTATATAGTAATTTGTATCTTCGAGATGATGCCGTAAATATTCCACTAGGGAGAAACTCTTAGGCAAAAGAACAATCATAGAATTACAGTTAATGAATATTAGTGAAATATGTTAAAAATATCGATAATGAAGAAGAAAATTTATCCATCCTGTCAAGTCTCCTTTTTCCATATTAATATCATCAATTAGTACCTAAAAATCATGTTTCTCAATTGAATATTAATCTATATATAATCTATTCCCATGCTTATGATACCATTCAACGCATAAATATTCATTGTTTGTTCCAAGAATAAATAAATATCGTTTCGGATTTTTTTCTGTTTCTTCTCTCACTTTTCCAGAAAAAAGAAACAAACGTTGTGACAAAGAGACGAAAGTCTGAATGGCAACTATGGCTTTCTTTCTTGTCACTTATATTTTATTGAAGGTTTCAATGGACTTGGGAAACTAGCAATAAAATCCAGATATTTTAATTTTATCGTAGACAAAACGAATTTTTTTATAGCACATTGCGATATTTACGATATTATCATTTGTGCAATAATGATTCGATGAATTCATTTGGTAAATGTTCAATAATCTCAAATAATAGAGGAACATTTTAATCAAGTGTGGTGCATTTACTATAGAAGATAATTGAGAAATGATTTGAAATCTTTCTTTTCTATAACCAAATACGGACTGCTAAAATTATAAAATAACGTAGGATTTAATACAGGATAATGCGTACTTCCTTCTTGATTGGCTTATTAATTATAATTGTAGATAAAAATCCATTTGACAGTAAGTGTTGTTAAAACAAGCTCTCATAGGATAAGATACATTTCCATACTTCCGTATCAATGAGAATGGAAAAAATAAGTTAATTTTTTTTAAATGAAACATGTATCTCATCTTTAATTCGCAAAATATCCTAGGAATCAATTATGCAAAGCGTTAATTCCCAGCAGACTATCACTCAGTAACTTTGTTCACTTCCTTCCTTTGTGTTCAGAGCTGAAGACTGAAGAGAGTTCATTGAGATGGAAAAGCAATCACCGCCCAGGAACTATCACACGACCAACTGCACTAACATGCATTCGTAAGCGTGACTGTCTTTCTATATGGAGGAACATGTCAGTTGTGATGAATGGTTATGTACAGTTGAGAGTGAAATATAGAAAAAATCTATTGAACGTATGTGAATTGAAAGTTGCAGTGGTAGATAGATTCTTCACCTGATATTGCACAGTTATATTATTAAAGTCCATACAGTTTTGTTCGATACATATGAGATGCATTATAATTTCAATCCACGGTTTAATTCTTGATTTTCAACAGTGCAAATAATACTGGAAAGTAAATAAAAAGCATCTAATTAAAATTAATTTTTGTTAAATAATTATTAAACAGCTAAACATTATAGATATCTTCATTTACAAATTTTCACACCAATGTGTTCTAGGCAGAGAGGAGATGAAATGAATCATTTTTAACCCAAAATAAAAATCAGTTTTCCCTCTATTATTTTTTTGTCCTTAATTTATCAAATGAAGTAATTTAAAGGGCAAATAAATTGCCAAGTGAATTAGTCTGTTAGAAGAAGCAGTTTGGGGGGAATTTGAGGCTGAAAACGGAATGGAAATTGTCCAAAACAGAAATAAAACCAATTTGACCTGTCAGTTTGAATTCTCATTTTTGTAATATAGTTCCAAAATATATTTATTGACATCAATATTATTTTATAAATATTTCAAGAAGTCAGAATTACTGATTTTATCTTATGCTTTCTTGTTTATTTTAAGAAGTTGTCATTTCACTTAATAATGTCCTTACTTACATCCTCTTCGTATAATTTGTATAGCCCATACAAATGGAATTTCACTTGAATATTTATGTGAATACCAATATTTTTTCTATTATACTTATATGTGAACTGTTAAATGTCAGTACGTACTTTCATTAGCTGTCTATTATTTCTAAATAGGTTACCATGTTCTCGCCACTCTGAATAACATTGTCTATTATTTATTCTAACTTTTAATTAACCCTGACGTACCGGAATTCGAATTAGAGCAAATATTTTTTGGCTCTGAATTTGGGTACTGACAAAAATTTGAACTAGAATTTCAATTTACTCACAATTATTTAAAATATTTCCAAATAATGTGTATTTTTATATCTATTTTTATAGATATATAAACAGCAAGAATAGGGTAAACACTTTATCTACTATTAAAACCATTATTGTTGGTCATAACTACATAAGAATAGTATCAGCTTCCAGGCAGTGGTGAAGCAGATCTGAAGAGTCACTCTAGCAGTATGAGAGAATTGAGAGCGCAAAATTCAAAACCGCTCTGGGGGCTAATTACATTCCGTCCTAAATGCGCAGAGCTGCTCTTGACACCTACTCCTATATTACTAACGCGCTGTCTAACTAACTGCTGATCCGCTGCCAGTAGCCACGATTGCTATATCAGTAATATATTATTGCAGTCGTATCTACGGACAGCGCATCACCAGTTAGAGAGCGCTGAAGACAGATATGAACAGATTCCCATAGTAGTACTGCAAAATTTAGATGGAGAGGATGTTAAAAAAAACTCCAAAGTTGTCAGTTTAGCTCTCACTGCTCCCTTTCTGTCATGGTGACTACTCCGATTAGCTTTACCACTGTCTTGAAACTGCTTCGATTGATCTTGCAATGAAAGAGAATCGGCATTCTGCACAATTTTTATAAGTAAAATTTAGTTAGTTTGATTTGGAATAAAATGAATAATCTTATTTTTCGTGAATTTTTTATAAAAAAATGAAGGCTAGTGTGTAACTTCACGTATTTAATGGATTATTCCAAATTAAATATCAAGATATATATCCCAGTCAAGATACAGTTTTTAAAACCGTTATCTAGATACCGAAAAAAATACATTATTTAAAAAAAGAGTTAAAATACCAACAAGATTTATATTTGCATGATAAAAAGAGCCAAGACATACCAATTGAAAATAGGAGCACGATCGAGGAATCGGTTATGCCGATCGGGTTAGTTACCACTGCAATCTGGGAGCAGAGAGAGCGCAGCGTGGGTCCCAAACTGACCGCTTTTGGGGCTAACTATTCTACTCCGGCGTAACTGCGCCAGAACTATTCTGGGCACATGCTCTTGTTTGCCTAGCGCTCTGCCTAACTGTGGATACGCAACCTCTAGCACAACTATAATATTATATTAATATTACTGTTGTTTTTAAGGGCCGCGTTTCCTGCTCCCATTTCCGCTAGGCAAATAGGGGCAGACATTAGGGTAGTTCAGCGCAGTTACAGCGGAGTGGAATTAGCCCCCGAAGCGGTCAGTTTGGCTACAACGCTGCACTCTCGCTGCTTCCTGGCTGCCGTGGTGACCTTCTTAATCAGCTTAACCGCTGCCCCGAACCTTCTATTTTTAATTGGGATTCACCGGATATTTCATTAGCGTTGTTAAAAGTGTCCCGATCCTTCTCACTCTTTTTCTTCTTTCTCCAGACATTTCATTGGATTAGTGTCGGATTAGAAAGATGTGGTAAGAAGGTCTTTATTCCCTTTCTGAAAAATATTTCATCCCTCTATATTTCACTTCATTTCATTAGAGAAATGAGTAGTTTAGGCATTCAATAATTCAACTTATTACAAAGGATCCAATTATTTCAAAATATATTTTATATACCTAACCTTATTTTACATGAAATGGGAAATTTATCCAAATAAATACAGTTAATTGAACATTCGGGCGCTTTCAACATTTATAAAAACTATACCTCAAATGGACTATTTAGAGCGATATATTTTGCATTCATTACTTCACTCCGAAGTGAATGACTCGATTAATAAAAAAGCGCAGATCGCATGCCGATGGAAATTCTAAAAAGCCGATAATTAAATATTCACAGTCCGGCAATAGTGAATGCATCAATTTATTCAATTAAATCAATTGCATCGCCATTATCATTCCAACGTTGGAAAATATTTAGGTAAATTTAGCAATATATTCAAATGGTAATTCGATATTAAATTCATGGCTGATATTTTTGCTCCAGAAGAAGATTTTTTTGAATTAGGAGAGGAGAAACATCCAAAGATACACAACAGGCAATAAAATAACCGATAAGCCATTACCGGGTAATTTAGGGGTGCGGTAAGCGTAGTGAGGAGGCATATTCTGGGCAGAAAAAATCTGCAATCTTCATATAAGTGATCCTTGTTTCCTATTGTATGGTATGAAGGCTACTATGATCATTGGTACTTAGAGTGATAGTATTTAAAAAAAGGTTATTAATCATTCCCAGTGTCTATAGTTATAATGCAATAATAATTTTTATAATTGAATAAATTTCTATGAATGTAATAAATTGAGATTAATCATGTCAACAGAACTATTTTTTTGGAAAACTATTTCGTAATATATTCAGTTGTAGAAGCATACTGAGAGGAAAGTGTGATATTATTTCTAATCTCAAGATTGAATTTAGTGAAATAATTTATTATATATCGAGAAAAATATACTGATCATAGAGAGAATATTGTATATGATATTTAAGAAAAGCATTGAACATTTCAATTAATATCTAACTTTTTTATGTGGTTTTAATGCACATATATTATAAAATTAATATAATCAACATTATTTTATTTGCTTTTGATGAAGATATCTTGTAATTAATAACCCACAAAATTCACTCCTTGGTGTCAACCAGAATTATAAAATATATTCTCGATTACTGGAATGTCATATGGAGAATTTAATGAAGGAAAAAAATTATTAGAAAAATGTCCTTCTTTCTGATTAGTGGCACTGATTTCTCTTAACATTTGTGACACACTAATGAATGATGGTAGAAAAGAAGAGGAAATTATGACGGAGCCATAGATGATTTGGAGAGGAAAGCTATGGTAGAGCAGTAGAAGAATGAGAGAGGAAATTAGGGTGTGACCGTTAACGAATGAGAGCCGAAGCTATGGTTGGGCCTTAGAAAATAAGAGAGGAAGTTTTGGTGGGGCCTAGAAAAATTAAAGAGGAATATATGTGCGATAATTTATCTAACGAGATGAACGAGCATGGGTGAACAAGTGATTCCTCTTCGAATGATACCTATTACCACTGTAGCTAAAACATCCCCCACCCCCCTATACAATGCTATTTCTTACATACATCGTTTAACCTGAACTAAAATAATTCCTCATCCAATGTATAATATTATTATAATTACATTTCAAAGTTCAAACTATTCTTAAGATAATTTTGTTTTGTAAGAGGAATTGTTCATCTTTTATATAAGAGAATATTAAAGTATTTTTTTATTTCATAAAATACAACAAAATAAATTCATTAAAATAAAAAAATGTATAATTATTTGGAATTCAAATAACTTCAATTATTACTCACAACACTCCAAAGAAATTCTATATTGCTTAATTAAAGAAGTGTGCTGATCGTGGGTAGTGTTCTTTCCCTTCTAACAATCAAAATTGTATTATGTAAAATAAATCATTTCAATTAAATTTATAACTAAATAATAGTATTGTAACTATTGTGTTGTATATTGTATTGAACTATTTGATTGGTTTCGCAACAGATGCAATGAAATCTTGATGTTAACTTAAGAAGGTTGTAACTCCTGGAAAAAACATGCTGTGAATGACAGTTCACTAATAGGAATGCCTAATAAAACGCAATGAACGAATAGCAATTAATACGTCGGATTGGCTGATTTGAATTCACTAGCATTATTTAGAAGTTTAAAATGTCATCTAATTATGAAACTCTCTAGTAAATGTTAGCTTTACTTTGTCAAAGGAAATAACATCTTGAGACGTAGCTAATTTTGCTAATTGCCTAGAAACCTTTTCAAGATGTCAACCTTGAACTGTTGGGAATTCCCTTTACTCAATCAATCATATATGTAAATACTGTAGTCTCTCGCTAATCTGTGTTCAGTCTCAATTCAGACGATCCACGCTTTGGTAGTGTTACCTGGCGTTAGCTTCAGACCTCCTTCACACTCTGAATCGAAATTTATCTTCAATAGAGAATCTTATTAAGAATATGTTCAGCGTTGTCATTATCCTGCCTGTTGAGAACCAGAGCCACACCACATATCATCACTTGAGAAAAAAATCCACAGAATAGATCTCATTCCTTCTTCAGAAAGTGGGGACTCTATTCTAACAATGATAAATATTTCTGATACTTTTATATTTTCCAATAAATATAAGTAGAAACAATTTCATGTATTCTTTCATACAATTCCTGCCAAAACCAATATTATCACTGGATGTTTCTGTACTTTCCAGTTGAGAAATTGGTCTGATGGATTCAGTCTTCAATGTTGATGATGAATATGGAAATTCTGGAGGAGGAGAATCAAATGAAGAGGAAAAAGCATCAGAATTCCATTGCTTGAGGCTGAGATTAAAGTAAACAAGATGATCCATGTACATTGCTGTGAAAAGTAGAAAATCATAATTACAGTGTTTGGAAAAGTGAATCATTATGAGTACAGTGCTGAGAAATATAGATAATTATGTGAACAGTTCTGGAAAATATAGATGGTAAAATTTAATCATCATAAGAATTGAGTACATTGCAGGGAAAAGTTGAATTGGTTATTAGGCAAGAAAACTGTTTTTGCGATTACAAAAAAATGTGGGTGAAATTTGTACCAAAACCAGAAAAGTTTGTACACATTTTAAGGGGAACCCCCCCCCCCCCCCCATATTTTGAAAACAATTTTTTGTTCGTGGCACCCATAGAGAACGAGTTATTCGAATTTTGAATGAATTTCAACTTTTTTTAAAAAAACGCCTAAGGCTCAATTTTGGTTGAAGCCACGGCATTGCGGTTCTTTTTTTTTAAGTATTTTAAATCATGTCATATGAATCCAATTTATAGTGTGAATCGTCTGACAAAGACTAATATTTATTAAAAAATGGGTAAATTTTAAAGGTTATACGATACATTGAACTGTTGTTGGAATTAAATTATATTATGGGATCACATTTTGTAATGATAATTCATAAAACTCTTCAATGTTGAACAATGAACAGGCTTTAAAAAATATCACATTAACCTAATTTTCCATTAACTCAATTTGTATGTCTCAATAAATACGGCATGTCTGAAATAGCTACATTCCTATTTTTATTATTAATTCATCTTAAATAGCTATCTTCTTATTTTCTATTAGCTACAACCTGACTTTTTCAGGAGCTCACTAAATAAACTCATAGAGTTACTGTAACTAGGAAATTAGTTACTTACATGACCTATCGCAGAACAGAAAATTATTGTAGTTTAATAGAATAATAGTAGTTATTCATGATAAGATTATGTTTTATTGTAAAAATATTTATTTTTCATCACGAGAATATTTTTTTTTTCATGTAAGGAACATTCTTTATTCTACATATGCTCAAGACTATATATTTATAGTCATATTGTCACAACCCTATTTATTACAGTAGCAACGGTCTCAAATTGAGTTAATACAGTCGTGGAGCCCAATTTTCTAGGGCCAAATTGTCAGTCCACGGACTATAATGGAGTTGATAAGTGATGTGAAAAAAGAATGGACTCAGGATTGGTTAACTTGCAGCGCCTGTAGTTGAATAACATCCTTATAAAATGTCTGGGCGAGGAAGCTTTTGCTTGGCTAAGAATAATGATCGAGTTTGACTTGAGGAACAATGCTATCCATCACCTATATGCCAACGTTTTCACAAGTTGTGGATTAAAAATGCGAAGGAGAACTCAAATTAACACGTTCACTGCGTTTCGGGCCATATGTGGGATTACACTGTTGCGTATCGGGACACCCGTGTACCGAATGTAAATTTTTATTGTATTTTTAAAAATGCTAATAAATACTAATACAATTATTCTTCTTCCACTTATGGATTTATTAATATAACTGTCATTAATATACAGAGAAATGCCAGCTATATCCAGATACGCAGTGAACGTGTTAAAACGCTTAACCCTAATGAGTTTGACTCTCTGAATCAACGGGAGAGTTTGACTATGTGTTAAAAAACACATGTCTTTTTTTATAAACCTATGGTACTGTATTTTTTACAAATTGTTAGTATATATACTAAACTAATATGTGCCGAATTTTAAGTAAGAATACTGAACAACAATGGAAACTGATAATTCAGAGCTGTGATTGGGTGGGGTGTGACCCAATCACAGCTCACGCATGTATCTGTAATTGATGAAAACGTGGAGCAACTTGTGCGTATTGGCTAACCAAACTGTAATTCTAGTTTGCCACACGTCACCAAAGTACTATTGATTCCATAACTTACGTAATATTCGCTGATTTACCCCGATACAATAATATATTAGGCATTCATGTATGAACAAAGTCAAGAATGGCCATTAAATTTAAAGGAATGACATGAAAGATATACAATAATTTTAAAAAGATGTGCCTAAAAAACACACGTCAAACTCATTAGGGTTAAAAGGAATTTATGATTTATGTATTACGTTAATGAAATGGAAAAACAAACGGAAAAAACAAAGACTAATAGCATCGAACTAATCTCGAAAATATATAATGTAGAATAAAGGATGGAAGTTATGAAGGGACAATAGGAGAGTACAAAAGATCCGTTCTCATTCTTCAATGGCACCACCATAACTATATTTTGCTATGATTTTAAAACTTATTTTTCGTTATCGTAAATACATATTGAACATATAATGAAAGGTATTTTAAACTCTAAGGATTCGTCATATAACGTTATATAACGACGTGAAACTCCAGTGAGGAAATTCATTTTGAATTAGAACAATTTCCTAACTATTCCAAACAGGAGTACTAACTTACACCAATTGGAATCACTCAGAAAATGTTCATAACAACAGCTATAATCGTCATATTCTTATTCATTTCTATATTAAAGACTGAATACAGTATAACAAAAGGTTCAACAGAGAGCATTACTTATCGAATAGGATTTTCATACTTCAATAGATTCATTTTCGAATACCAATTATTGTTTGTTTTTCTTCTTATGTTTGTTAAACTGAATATTGTTCAGTTTTGGTATTGTTAGAGATGAAAAAATTATGTGAAACTGATTTGAAGGGAAACCAAATCAGTTGACTTGAATCCATAAAAATTCCGCCACTTATAAATCTTCTGATTTTTTTAATTGAGTAACAATTCAAATAATTACATTAGTTGCCAAGATATAAGGGTATGCAAAAACAAGTTATCTATATCTTTAATTTATAAAAAGCAAGGAGCATACATTATTGAATATTTGCTCGTATTTTCATATAGAGTTCATATTTATTCGTATGAAATTTTTAAAGCAGGTGAACAAGTATTCTATCAATAGTTCCATATATCACCTCAAACAATGAATTTAGCGCTGGTCAAAAGTTAAGAGCAGCCATCATAAACTTTGAATTATTCCCGGATATTGGTAATTAACTTAATACTTTGTGAATAATTCTTTCCTATATCACTTCAATACAACTTCTGCAACAAAATTCTGCTAACTTAGCACAATATGAAGGAGTGATCATTCTTCCATTCGTCCTCAAGAAATGTCCACAATTTTCCACATTTGTTTTCTACAGTCTCCAATAATTATCGTTGCCAGAGATTTATTTTGCCATATGGAGGTTCAAAAAGATAGTGCAACACATTATGGCTCAGCCATAGCAATGTGGAAATTTTGATTCCAAACTGAAGAATGGTAGACTTCCCAATGCAACGCCGGGAGAAGATCATGCAAGTCTTCAAAGAAGAATGCAAGATATAGTTTCAACACTTCTGGTCATTTTCTTGTGAAAAATATGTCATGTCTTGTGGTACGCTGTCCCGGTCTTCTTTTTCGTTTCGTCTTCAACAAATTGAATTGCAATTATTCGTCCCTGCATCGAAGCTTTTAATCTCTATAAAGAACCGGATAGTGTTATTTGTGTTTTGTCATGAGCATGTCGCTTGGTCGATTGATCAGTGATCAAAAGTACATTCTTATGATGCATGAAAGAAAACTAAATATCTTCGGTCTTAATGGGAAAGTACGAATCAAACGTACAGTAGGGGAAAAGTCACTCTGAACTGCGTCAAGAAGAAATTTAAGTTTGGAAGTAGCAGTGTGATGGTTTCGGGATCATTTCTTTTGTTGGACCTGATTCCATTGTTCTGCACGGAGGATTTATTGCAGAATATAAAACAGTACTTTCGTCAACATACCCTCCCCTATCAACAAGCAGCTGACCTTCAACCACCGAATTTCATGCTGAACAACGTACCTTACTACTCCGATGAAAAAGTTTAGACCCATATTAGAAAATGTAGAAATTGCTCAAATAAGCTTGTCTTCACAGATCTCTGACCTCAATCAAATTGATATTGTTTGGATAGTAATTGAAGACTGTACTTAGAGGAGAAACACAACACATGTGGAAGAATTATGTACATTTCTGGAGAATTAATTGATAACTTCTCCATTTTGTTTGAAATTAGCACAATTTTGTTGAAGAAAATTTATTGAAGTGATATAGGAAAGAATTATTCACAAAATATTAAGTTAATTGCCAATATCCGGGAATATATCAAAGTTCAATATCCTTAACTTTTGATCAGAGCTAAATTTATTGTTTCAGATGAAATATTGAACTATTGATATAATATTTTTCCAAATGCTTCGAAATTACATACAAATAAATGTGAACTCTTTATGAAAATACGTGCTAAATTTAAATAATATATATAATGTACTTTTTATGAAATTAAAGATTCAGATAACTCGTTCTTGTCTACCCTTATATTTTGGCCACTACTGTATATAAACAATCTGGTCTTTATTTCCTTTCTTAATATTCCAGCCTTCCTGTGTGTTGAAGAATAAAATAAATAATTATATTGCATGGCAAAAATCAACTTCCGGACGTAAACGAAAATAAATTCAATTTTCAGATTTCCAGTAACTATAATAACAATAATTGTTTAGATAGAATAATCAAACTCGTTGAAGTCACACAATTTGAGTAAATGAATAACTGCACTTTATGCGTCAATAACTGCATCTCATGTGCAGTTATTTTGTGCAGTCAATTATGTGTCAATTAACATTGATCTCAAATAACGTGCTCACCGCAAATTCAGGAATAGCCTAATTCAATTTCTTTCAATCACAGGTTGACAGGGAATGCTCTGGAATCCATTCAATGGGACTCTTTCATTAGGAATGAACGTCTTGTCTCTCTTGAGCAGAACAAAAATTCTTGGAATTGTGACTGTCGTATGAGGTCGATTTCAAGATAGATGTTGCTTTCTTATTTCAAAACTTTAATGTTTATATTTTCTGTTTTGCTGATAACAGGAGCTCTGTAAATTATTAGTATTGTTATTTTTTTTTTAAATTTTGATATTTCGATAATCAAGCTCACAATTTATTTTATTTGATATATGAGAGATGGATAAGTCATTTATTTTTCAAGATTATTTTTGCAGACGAAATTGAACTGTTTGACAACTGATCAATTATCTGATTGGTATACATTGTCCAACTCTGGAGGTTCACCAGTAGATTATTTCACTCAAGCTCCCTTCCATGAACAAGTCGACGAATATACAATCGTTTTATATCGTAAAATTGAAACTCAGACATCTTTTGTCAGGCAATCCATACAAAAAATAAGAACCAAAATATCTCTAATTTTGATATTTGATAATAGAAAACTATCAATATTAACCACAGTCGATGATAATAGACAATCTACCCGATTCTACCGCATATGTATAGATTTCCAGACTGAGATGTGTTATATGAATTGGTATGAAATTGAAATTTATTAACTATACAATAGTATACATATAAATTTGAAAGAATATATGTAGGGTACATAATTTTTTTACTATGCATTAAAATTTAATAGACAGTCTGTTTCTTTACTCTAAATAATGAATATCCCTATTTGAACAACATTTAAATTAAAAAAAATAATGAAATGATAAAATCGGACAAATTTTATTTTTATGCTAGAGTGAACTTACTAATCAGTACTCGGACACTCTCTGTACTTGGAAAGTAGGGCTTTATATAGATCTTCTACTTTTCTGATTGGTTCATGGAAATTTCTGATTGACCTTTTTAGAGATAGGATTGCATTCACTTTTCGAGTACTGCTAGCGTAATGATGTGTTCTAGTACGAGGATGTTCCTTTACATTTTGTCCCATAAAATTAGTTCGACTGAATGTTAAAACCATTTGATTAAATTAATAATGATTATATTACTCAATTTGCTGTTCAATCAGAAAATACAAATTGGTATTAAATTATTATTCATTTTTTTATATGAGTGCATATTAATTTTCTGATTCTTATTAACTTTAATATGACATTTGAGGGACAGAAGGGGTTAAAATATTATAATAAAATGCACATTTAATACAATATTAACTGAATGAAAGAAAAATGAACAGTTCACCGGAACAATTTTTTCTTTTAATCCAAATGTATTGGCAGTTAAAAGTTGTCTCCGTAAAAACTAGGATCGGTTAATGGAGTCATTAATTTTGCTGCTGAACGAAATAAATTGAATGAACTAAACATGATTATTATATCATTAAATTACGTTGCATAAGATCATCAGAGGATTAGGTTTTATAACTATTTACATTTTATATATCTATAATTATGGAATAAATAATTCATTATGTAGCAGAGCAGCTTTTAGGCAGACATGAGCAATGTAATATTCATTAGCTAAATTATCCATAATACGGACACGACTTTTGGAATTTTTTATTTTATTTTTATTTATTAAAACAAAAGTCCCTTACATGAAGTAAAAAGAGTCGGGGCAACTCTTTCACTATACATATAGCTTTTATTAAGGAAAAGGACTTAAGACCTAGTAAGCTTAGAGCTTCAAAGGTATCCTATCTAAAATATAGGTTCCCTACCTAAAATAACAAAAATACATACACTTAATTCTAGCAGCTATATGAAAAAATAGTGAAAAAGAAAAAAAAGTACATACATTCAACCTTAACATCCTAGTGAAAAAAACATTGAAAACACTGAAAAAATAAAGTATATCTTGATTCAATTCTAAATTTCTTAACATTTTAGTTAATGGAACTATCCACCAAAAATTTCTTCAACTTTGGTTTGAAGGATTTAGGGGAGAGATTCTTCAGGGAATCAGGGAGATTGTTATAAATAGAGACACCTGTATAATGCATACAATGTTTAGACTTTTCTCTCCTGCACCTCGGGATTAAAAATTTGTGGCTATTGCGTAAACGGTAATTGTGTTGTTCACCAGAAGTAATCAATTTGGCATGGAGAATACAGTCATAATTTTCAACATGTATTGTTCGGTATACATGATCAGAAACAACCAACTTGAAAAGTTCCTCAATAGTCAACAATTTCATCTGTATGAAATATTGTTCAGTATGTTCATTATAGTTTAAACCATAAATCAAACGTAATGCCTTTTTCTGTAGAACTTTGATCTGATTAGTTAGATAAATGGGGGCATGGAACCATACGACTAGAGCATACATTATATAAGGATGAACTAAGCAATAATATAAAGATTTTAAGGTACAGACCGGCACAAAATCACGTATCCTATATATAACTCCCAAATTACGAGATATCCTACCAGCAATATCCTGAACATGATTCCTATAACTTAGATTTCGATCAAGAGACACTCCCAGAAATTTAACATTATTGGTCTGGTCTATTATTGCATTTCCTATCATTATCGGCGAATTGAAAGAAAATTCACCTCTATAAGAATATAGAATGTATTTAGTTTTTGAACAATTAATCATGAACTTGTTAGCATTCAACCAATTATTCACCAATGCAAGCTCCACATTAATCAGATTACTCATGCCATTTAAATTCAATTTAGGTATCTTGCAAGTTAATGTTGAGTCATCAGCAAAAAGTAAAAAATCGAAAAAATTAGTACAATTTGGCAGATCATTTATATAGATATCAAAGAGGAGGGGCCCAAGATTGGATAACAAATGAGGGAAAATATAATCATTAATGATCATAATGATTTCACATTCCATATCAGATATTTTATTATATATTTACTATCATTGAAATGATAAACGTTTGGATTTAATAAGTGCTATGAATAAATTCAACTGTATCACTATATCGATTATGTAGGAAAATAAATACTAATTACTTATATTTTATTTTAATCAATAGCCAAGTTACCAGAAGGTATCAATGATAACAATTAATATGATAGTTATTAACCATGATTATTATTTAATTCTTTTATTGAACTTCCCCTACATATCAATTTATTATAATAGCGTGACGTAAGAGCATTTAAACATCATGTGATAATTCACTCCTTTTGCCATATTCTTTTATCTAATAACTCAGCTGTCAGATGTTATCCCTTGTAAATAATAATGATAGAGATAAATGCCTTGTCAGGATTATACGTCATTCTTTCATTAAATTAATTGTTTCTTAGGAGAATTAAAATGGAGTAGGATTTTATAGAAGAAACATTAATTAATTAACTGAAATAATGTATCGCACTTCACTATAATGTGATTTATAACAATAAATTGCATTTTTCAAATAAATAATATTTTTTGTACCGAAAATGTTTGCCGCCCTGCCTTCAAGATATTCATAAACTTAAAAAATTATATGATACATCAAATTATGTCTAATAATAATGATCTAAAGAGTGTTATTATGGGACCATCGTTGGTAAAGTAGGAAATTTTCTTCTGGGAATCGAAAATATTAGGATGATGTTATGTATTATAAAAATAACTGTTTATGTTTGTCCTTTATTCAGATATTTAATTAATTTTATTCTAGATTTTAATTCAGAGTGGCCTACCTCAAGATTTGTATGCAACCTATAATAATCATGTGCGCTATTTTCTTTATAACTTTCATTTAATTGACATAACTTGAATAATTTTATATGATGAAAATAAAATGAATATTTTGCAATTCTCTTTCCAAAAGTTAATCCTGATTATATTTTTCTCTCTGCATTCTATATTTGAATTAATTTTCAGAAAGTCTCAAGATTGTGATTCAATTTGAAACTGTCCCACCATTGGTAAAGTTTTGATTATTTTGAATTAGGTAAAGTTTTGAAGAACAATGATTTCATTATCATATTTTACACTTCTTTCCATCAGACGGAAATATTCTTTGAAAAAATACAAAAATACATATCAATATATATGTATACATAGATTAGGGTGTCCATGTAATTAAAATGCCTTATATTAGTTTATCAATATTTAAGAGACTTAAAGCACTGCAGATACAAATGGGACAAGTTACTTATGGTGTACACTGTACAATTAGCATTTTTTAGTCATAATTCTCTTTATGTCAGTAAGAAGTATAATACCTTCATTTATTATAAACATTATACAAGCACCTATTCAGTATAGTTCAATCCAATAATACAATTGGTCGTATCATTCATTATGATACTAAAGTGCAATGATAGTACAGAGTGCAATGATAGTATAGAGTGCAATGATAGTACAGAGTGCAATGATAGTATAGAGTGCAATGATAGTACAGAGTGCAATGATAGTATAGAGTGCAATGATAGTACAGAGTGCAATGATAGTACAGTATAAGTGCAATGATAGTATAGAATTAGAAAGAATTATAAGTAAAAACAGAATGCATTACCACAAATACAAAGAGAATACAGAACTAGAATAAGGAAAAGAAAACAATAATTCGATTAAAATAGAGTACAGTTCTACCAGATCAAAAATATCCCATCTGTAAGAGCTCCATAAACAGTAGTTCGTGACTGTGTCTAATTTTTTTTAAATATCTAGTATATCCTGCCATCAAATATTGTGATAATTCCTAACTTATACTTATAATGAAATTAGTTTGGACGCTAATTGATAAGGATTATCGTAATTCTATAGCTGAAGTTGATATCTTTCACTAATATGATCTTTGATCATGTATCTACATTCTATATTTTTGACATTTACTTTCATTCAATTTCTTTACAATGATCCTGAACTACATAAAACATATCATATACCTACATACATAATTTGTCTGAAAAATAAGGCGAACCAGAATCAGTGTAGTTGAGATCTCAAGAACGAAAGAGAAGATTGAAGCTTCAGATCAATAAAACAATACTGTCAGAATGAAATCTTTTTTCCTTTGGTAAAAAATGCAAAATAATTTCTTTTTGGTAGAAAACGTTAGTTTTGATTTGTAGTCACTTGGATTAGAGCCAGAGAGAACAAAGGAATTATTAGGACTGGAGGCCAATTATCAGAATATTTCCGTTTTATCTTTACAGAGGAAACAGAAATGTTACCAATGTAACATTTGCACTAATATAATATGCTCGTATGATTTCAATCATTAAATATGTTCAATAGGTTCTATTGGAATTTAAAGTTATTGGGTAGAAGAAATTCAATTCCTTTTCTTGTTTCCTTTTACCCTCTCCAAAATAGAATTAGAATGTACAGTCGATACAGGCCACCTTGGTTCTAAAATTAAACGGCTGTAATGTGGAATCTGGGGAAATCGAATAACTGGAATTTCGTGTTTATTGAACGCTTCACGTCTGAAGACGGATTTGTTTGTTTGAAATCAATTCGCAAATCCAATTCTAAAACTAGTTGATGAAAAGTATCATATGTTCAATCTCCAAGTCGCGAAGATAATGTCGATAAAGTAATCATACACATAAGTTAGAACTTATAGTACAACTGCTTAAAATACTTTTTTGTTTGTTAGAAAATAGTTCTTAAATATTTCTTTTTGTTATTTTTGAACCATTCTCTGGCATGTAACCTTAGCCTCTTGAATTATATCCGGAACATTCCATATCCCATTCCTGATAAACTCTTTCGGGACACAAACTGCCTCCAGTACAATGTTTTTACAGAGAGTTCTGTGATAATAAAAGTCACTTTAAGGAAGTTCAAACTTATATTCTATTTATATTCACTCGAAGACAAAAACAGCAACAAACATTGTGAAATGTGATGCAAAGTCAATTTTAGAAAATATACCAACGACTATTTTCAGATCTGATTAATAGTATGAATAAAGTAGATTATTTCTTTGATTTAATTTGTGATAATAATTCTCGAGTTTATTCGATAGTTTAACTTCATAATCTCTGTTGAAAACACGATTAAAGAGATTAACTCTGAAAGTTCATGAATCATTCAATTCCAACTTCATCATCAAATAAATATTTACTAACTTATGATTAACAATATCAATTGGGTTAGACACGAAATCACCGTATCACTAATACTAATTATTAATGAAATTAAGAATATATAAATATCAATAAAGTTAATATAAATATTCAATAACTTCTAGTAAAAATGTGTTCGGTGAAATATTAACGTAAACAAGGTAGATCAATAATCTTGTAAAAATCAAATGCATAATTTGGAAGATGATATTGATGTACATGAATCTCGTTAATATATTTCATTATATATATATATAATTACCTTTGAATATCCTGATAATGATGTATCCATAAATAGCCATATGTTCACAGCTGACGCTTACGATTCAGTTCTTATAGGTTTGACAAATGTTCTTCAGTGTAACCAGTTTCTCATCAACTAAGTGAATGGTTTAAACCTCTCATCTGTCATCTGAAGACACCACTCAGTTAGGATTGAGAGCTAAAATACTGAAACACCTAATTTTCTGGAGCTTCCTGAGAGATATGAGGTGTTAGTAATACTCAATTACCATCGATATTTTTGAGCATGTTTTACTGAAAATATGAAAACATATGAAGAGTTATGAAAATATCCCAAAGAAATGGAAATAGTTACATCGAGATTGACTAATTTCATTTCATATTTTTATGTTGATTATATATGGCATTGAAGTAATGAAATACGATTTTACCCATTACGTTATGCTTCATCCGTCTAAAATTTCTAAAATATAATAAACAGTGCATAATATTTTTCCAGGTATTGTTTCACGTCCTTTCTACTGCATAAGTCTCATAGATAATGTTTATATAGGTAATTCTTCTCTGATTGATCGTTATAGAAGGAGGGAAAAACAAGGGGTGGAGCAGTAAACTATTTGTTTAATTCCATTTTTCCTCCTTCTTGAGAATAATAATGAGTTACAATGTATCACATTAAAAAAATTAGTACTTTGAAACTCTCAACAAACAGTATGTAGTTTTAACGTAGTCTGTGGTATTCGATTGTTTCTTGTACTGCACACTTCATGATTGCCAAATATCCTTGCAGGGGGTTCCGGAGTTGGCTCGCCCACCTCTACGATTATTGGTCAATCTCCATTACCATTCGGTTAATTAATAATATTAAAAACAAAATCCTAAATAACTAGTCTGAAAGGAATACTATTTCTAAAATAATGCTCTTCGTGGTAGTAGCCAGAGGTGCTACCCATGAAATATTCTTATGTTTATGTTTACTCTACAAAGGTTTGTCTATTATCATTCATGATTTCAATACGTACCAATTACTGCCCCTTTAGGATAAGTCTCAGGACATTTATCTCTCCTCCTTAACAAGGGCAAAATGTGGATAGTCGCATGGAGGTACAGAATTCCGTGTAGATTGATAAACGCATTAAACTTCCCATTAAGAAGATATGGAATACATTGGAAGAACGCCTTCTATAACTCTATAGTAATAGAACGAGGTATAAAACGGTTAGTATATCTGGAAATTATAGTCTTCGAAGAAGTGAATTTTGTGTTTATTTCCATCTGGTTATTACACGGAAGATACCTTTGAGGAGATTATGTCATTGTGGAATTAGATTCATAACAATTTGTTTCGATACAAAACAAAAACTAAGTCAATTTCTAAAGGTCTGATTATTTTCTATGTGACTTATGTTAACTCATACTTCGGCCTTCTTCCATCAATTAAATACCAAATAAAGTAAAAGACTATCTAACATTGTAAATTGAATGTTTATCTTCCAATAGCACCTTAAGTCACGAGGAATTGTAGTTTGAGTAAGCGTAAATAAAGCGTCAAAGTGGTAGATACATCTTTTACTATATACAGGGTGGCGGAAAAGAAACTCTATATTATTAAATGTTTATTGAAAGAAAACCAACTCAACTATCGATATCAAATAAGTAAATAAAATTTCAAAGATTTTTTTGCAGTATGCATATATTGACAAAAGATTTAAGTTTTATTTTTTTTAATGATGTCCTTCAGATGCTATCCGTTATTATTCTTCTCACAGTATTTTACAAACATTTTCCACTGTTTCCTTCTTTATCTAGTTAATGTCTTCAATTATGTTGAGTTTTTCAGGCGTATTTTTGTAAAGCTTTCGATTTTGAAGATACCTCTAGAAGAAGAAGTCAAGAGTGGTTAAATCAGTAGATCGAAGAGGCTCTGAGATTTCACTGCAATATGGAATTATTATGCAACTTGAGAATAGATAAATAGTTTTTTTTTTCTGCATCAAAAGTATTGTGAAGAAACTTCAAGATTTTGTCTATAAATTCACATTTATTTGATATTTGTAGAATAATAATAAACATTCAAAAGTGTAAAGCTACTTTTCAGCCACCCTGTATGAATGATATGACAAAACAAAATTTCTTTAAATGTCAAATAGAATCTAAAACCCATTTTCTCTTGGATTCTCTTATTTGTTCAAATTTCTCTAAAAGGCTCGTGATGCAAACAATAATTAGCAAAAGTTATTTCAAGAGGTCACTATGACAACTCAGTGAAATGGAGTCACGCACTACAACCCTAATTATTGGTGTTGGACATCAGGTAGTCTGTACCCAGAGAGAAAGATATATTGGGCCCAGCGGAAATTATTGTGACTAATAACTATGGGGTAATCAACTAATTTCTAGAATCGGAAACTTTACGGGTGAATCCATCTGCATGTATTATTTCAATTAATGTAGTGAATAGCGGGTTTAGGAAAAAATCCTCCTGGAAAAAATCCCTCAAGGAGAAAATCCTGCTGGAACAATCCCCTCAAAAGAAATCCTCCGGAAAGCATCAATCGGAGAAAGAATATCCTCCAGTCAAAAATGGAATATCTATTGAATATTTTCCTCCATATTTTTCCTAAAATACCTTCAAAAAGAAGAAGAAAATGATAATATCAGAAAGAAAAGCTATTAGTTATAGTATCCAATTACAACAGTTATAATATGAAAATTTATATGTACATTTTTTTAGACGTGTCAAACTATAATGTTACATAATCAGAAAATTGTAAATAGGCTGTACAAAACTGAAGTTTTAAATTGAATGTTATGGCCTTAATATAAATTATAAATGAACTTCATTCGTCATGTTTTTCTACAACATTGCGCAGTCTAATAATTTTTTTTCGATATTTGCGGTTTTTCATAGATGTATTTCCAGCACTATTGGTTCCTGAAATGATTGTTTTATTGCAGAAAATTTACCCATTCAATATTAAATAACAGTCAACTATACCTTTTTTGATTGTGACATTTAATCATTGCCTACATGGTATGTTGCTGCTAATAGATTAAACCGTAGATCCCTCATGGTAATCTTATCCATCAAATTGGAAACCATAAAAGACTTCAAGTTGCCAAGAGTCCTCTACATATTGCTGAGGGAAATGGCCGGAATCCCAACTGAAGTTACGAGACATTCGCACGAATTCTTTACTTTGGCCAGATAGAAATTTATTGCAAGTATTAGATGAAGCTCATTCATACTCTGTAATCGAACTAAAGGAAAGTACAACAGTTGGAGTAATTTCACAATGGATCTTGGATATGATGGCGGTAATCGAATACATAGATAGAAACTTTAAAAATTAGGATATCGTTCATTAAATTACATTACGGTATATATATATATGTGGTAATTTACATGTAAATATTAATATTTCTAAAATTATCGTCGAACAAAATGTATTTTCAAAATTAAACCTAAAAATTGTTGCATTTTGTTCTACGAAATTTTGATACCGATTCGTGACGTTCTAATTAATTTCATGAAATAAAATAATTTGCTTTATTTCTATTTTTTCAATATATTTTATCCTATGTTACATATAAAGAATAATTCATTTTTATGTTCGATTATTCAATTGATGCGATGCTAAATAAACTATTCCAAAGTTTCAATCCTTTATATTGGCAAATAGATCCATTTTTTATGCAAAAACTAAGAACGTAAAACTTTCTCCCATAACTTCTAATTCAATCTCCGAAGCTCTTAAAATTGTAGGATTTTGCATTTATCTTTTTTTTCTGGAACTAATCCGTTTATATTTATTGAGAAGGCGGTTTTATTCCATATATATAGGTATTGATAGATGAATTGCATACACATAGACCAGCTCCGTTCTCTGTTCATTTAATAATTTAGTAAACGCAACATCAAAATCATATTGAATCCAATTGAATTTATGTTTATAATTTCAATAGTCATAATAAATCAAACGATAACATCTGAAATTAGGATGATATACAATATTAATAATGTAATCGACAATAATAGATGTTCTGCAGAATATGAAATTTCCGAATGGGTAGTGAATATTTATAAATGTCTTGTAAATATATTGGTCTTAATAAATTACACAATTATTAACTATCAAAATGTTACAACCAGACTTTCATTTCGTCATATTCTCCCTCTTCTCCCATTTCGTCTCCTCTGTTTTCACACTGCAGTTCATCCAACTGAAATCCCATCGAGCAACTTTTACATTTCTAACAATGTGACACTTCAGTTTTCTGTCTACACTATTCCTCTTCATTGTTATGAGATTTTTATAATCCAATAATTTTGCAGTGAAGTAATTGTATATTGAATATCCCTTTTTTTATTTATCTGAAATGTAATAATGAGACAAATGATTCTATTCAAGATTTTATTTATGTTTCTTCATATTGGGTATCGGATATAACTACCACTTGAACCCTTTAATTCAGAGAGTTTCACCAATGTTCAATTTGCGAATGAGTGAAGGACCTATTGACGATTATCGGATTTGATCCCCTTCGAATATTACATAAAGCTTCATTTATAATGAAAAATTATTGTGCAAACAGAATATTTTTCAACGTGTAATGAGATAGCTAGAGGTTAATTAACAAAATTTAAAATAATTGCCGTGTTAACATAACTTTGCATTAAGTCATCCAAACTAAATCATCACACTTACAATTGTCCTCCTACTCCTCATCAAGAGCAAAAATTTGTTACCAAGCTGTAAAATATTCTTTTTTTTCTTCTGAACATAATTTCCGTCCTGCATTTGAATGACTCCATCGACAAATACCTTCATGAAGAATTCTATAAGAGTGTCAAGGTTTATTCACACGGAATATGCAAATGAAATCAATAAAGAAAATGGATATATTTTGTACAGTTGCAGTCAGAGCTGTTACTGCAGTTTATGAGAATTTAGATCAGGGAAATAGAGAGTTATTTTCCTTCTACATCAGAAATAAGAATTGCATATCTTTGCTTCACTATATCTATCAATAAATACTATAATATTGATATTCTTTTGATCGAAATGTTGTACACAAAACTAGGTTTTAGATAATAATTATTTTCAAAAAATTTCAACCTTAGATCAAATTATGTAAGAAAGAAGTGTATGTTGGGAATCCTTTTTTCTTCATAGTCTCAATCGTATTTATTTAAAAACAGTTATTCTGAAGTAATAAGAGTTATTTTTTTTGTAAATATTTTGGTAACTCATTAATAATAAGACTGCTCCGCATTTTCGATCATATAACAGAAAATTATAATATTTTTATCATTAACTTTTGTACTTTATACATTTTTGCTCTAAGAGAAAAATAGTTTTTCTGGTGTGTGTACATATTATTTATATGACTTCTTGCTCTCTCTCTCTCTTCAATTTTAAATATCAAACCAAAAAGTAATTCACATATTATGAATTATATCGTATTTAAAATCATTGTAACCCCTTTTCCGATGGTATAAATAGTTACATAATATCTCCCATTCTTGCTTACAATCAATTTATTTTATCATCATAACAAATCACCCCTTCTGTAGATTGCAAACAGGGTGGTAATTCACGTAGATTGTTAGCCTTACATTATTTGTAAAAAAAATAACCAATGTTATTGAGGGTAGTTGAGGAGAAAATATAATAGCGAGCAAAAAAAAAATACAATTAATGAGATTATAAACTTTATTTCTCTATCGCAAGACTTAAAATTAATTGAATCCACTTCATAATGAATCACTAAAATATATTTGAGAATTACTCAGTTGTATTTAATTTAATATATTATAAAATACATAACAATTCATTATTAGTTTATTAATGTTTGAGGTTACTAAATATATATTTGATTTAAATATTTAATTACTTATTCTGTTTCGGTTTAATATTTTCGGTTTCTAATGTAAAAATGGCTTTGTTTAAATTATTTAAAATACAATTTAGCTTTATTTTCCCAGTTAACTAAATTTGAAAAAAACTAATGAGCTTCACGTGTGTTTTTTAAGCGCTTCCTTTTTGAATCACTTAACATCTTTCAAATCTTCCCTTTAAATTTATTGGCCATTCGAGACTTTGTTCCAACATATATAACAAATATATATATATTTTATTAGGTTGTAAAATATTTACGTATCAGCATAAATCAGCGTTGATTACGTAAATAAGGAAATTAATTGTAAGGGAGTGACATGTGGCAAAGTACTGTATACTGCTTGGTAGTCGCTTATCACATAACAGTCCATACGTTTTCAAGGAAAACACGTACCCGCGCTAGAAAACCATCCTCTCTTCCACCCAATCACTGCTCTTATCTCTCAGTCGCCAATGTCTTATAAACATATGTATTTATTTATCTTTATCTGTTCAATATTTTACTTGAAATTCGCTACACATTATTTTAGGGCACATACTAACAACTTGTAAGAAATACATTACCGCATGTTTATAATGAAAATATATGTTATTTATGCACACAATCAAGCCTTCCGATACCTATAAAACGTCAATCGCATTGGAGTTAATACATTGTCAATTTAATGATTTCTTAATTTACTTTCTATCAATTCAAATTAAATGTAAAATTATAGTTTGAAATCAAATACTTTTCTATTTTCACTCCATTAAAATTCTGTTAATCGTCACTTGTGCTTGCATTACTTGTATTAAATCTATAAATAGTATATTGAGTATCACTTCACAGACACCTATAACGAAGATGATGTAATATATTGCTACAGCTAGTGAACCGAGAGGGAATTGTGAAGTGCCTTAGTGAAGTGGAATTGGAATGAAGATTTGGAACATGAAATTGATAAATATAGTGGATCATTAATCTAAGAATAAATGTAGGAATATTTTTTAGAAAATCTAAGACTTAACTATTATATATCGTATAATAAAACTTATATTTCTACAAATGACTAGCAAGCAAACAAGGTTGGGCACCGTGACCACCACAATAGGGCTACATTCTATCATCTCAGACAGTAATGGACGACGTGAGAGTTTGCTACTATAACCAAAAATTTTGGGCTTCCCTCTTATATCTCAGACAGTAATGGATGACGTCAGACTGTATGTGCAATAACAAAAAAATATGGCGTCCCTTTTCATCTCAAGCAGTTGGAGATGTCGTCACTCGTCTTCAATATTTCTTTCCTCAGATTCAATCTATGGGAAGAAAAAGGTTCACTCTATTTTCTTTTATGTTTGTTACTCCAAGTGCCAAGCATGTTTACTCTAATTTCTCTTCTTTTTACTCCAAGTGCCTAACATGTTCACTCTTTTTATTTCTCATCCCAATCTTCAGGCGACCACAAAACGGCTCATAATGTTTGCATTTATCTTAATTTATGTAACGACATATTGGAATATGAGAAAAAAAGAGCTGTGAAAAGAAAGAAAATATAGAGCTATAATGAGAGTAAATAAAGAACTGCGAAGTGAATGACTTGCAAATTATTAAAGAAACATTTTCAGGTATTTTTTATCATCACAGAGCACAATTTAGGCTGCATTGTTTATTTGAAACTCAAATTAACAAAGCAGCTTGGAAACGTTGAACTTTTAAGTTTGTTTGTTAAATAAAAGCGGCTATAACTTTATCTACATTAATTAAATGTCTCTGAACACAATACTTTGATTGACTGTCTAGACTAAAAAAAGAAGTGAACTGATAAAAGATCTGCAAAACTGAATGGTTAATTCAACTTCTGATATTGGAAAGACAGTTGAACTTGTTCTTATCATCAAAATGACATCTCAAACACAAAGGCAAATAATTCCTGATGACTTCCCTGCCTCACCATATTACGATATCGTTACGATAAATCTGACCGATATTTGCTCTAATAATCTGGTCTTGAAAGGAATTTTATTGAATAGATATATTCGGAGCCAAAGGATTAATATTTCTCGTTGTATGATGAGGTCATTTCCTAATTGTGGTGTGATGACGTCATTATCTCATTGTGGTGTGATAACGGCATTATCTCATTTTTGTGTAATGATGTTATTATCTCAATGTGGCGTGGTGACGTCATTATCTTATGTGGTGTGGAGAAATCGTCATTTTTTCTATCGAATCTACTGATGGATAATAACCGGCGTGCAGTGATGAGAAAAATTAATGAAATATTGTGTATAGTAAAAAAAAAAAAAATTGGAATGCAACCGGATTTTTTTCACAATAATACTTTTAAATTGTCTCAAATAAATAGATTGGAAGAAATTTATTCGTTTTGGATAACTTCATCCTCTATGAATTTTTACCATGTATATTTATTTGCAATCTTCTATTCATCCCTTTCATATTTATTTGTAAATCTAATTTTTCAGGATCTGAGGAAAGTAAATTGAATTTTTATGTCACTGTGTATGGCTGTATACGGTTACATTTGCCTTGATTTTTATTTACTTTTTTTTTTTTTGAAGAACATCCATTGTCGTTAGAAGAGAAGAGTTGTAAATGGTTCCATAAAAATGATCAAAAAGAGAAACAATTCACACAGATTCTGAGTGTTAGAAGGAGAAAAAAAAGAGTATTTTGGGAAAATAAATCATCATACGAGAGAATAAGAATGTCCATTCCAATGAATTTGATGTGAAGAATAGGGATTTTTTGTGAGTAATTTGATGTGAAGAATAGGGATTTTTTGTGAGTAATTTGATGTTTTCGAATAGGCATTTTTTGTGAGTAATTTGATGTGAAGAATAGGCATTTTTTGTGAGTAATTTGATGTGAAGAATAGGCATTTTTTGTGAGTAATTTGATGTGAAGAATAGGCATTTTTTGTGAGTAATTTGATGTGAAGAATAGGCATATTTTGTGAGTAATTTGATGGGAAGAATAGGCATTTATTGTGAGTAATTTGATGTGTAAAAGGGAAATTGCTTCCCATCCAATAATTTTAACCTAAGTAAAATATAGTCTAACTGGAACAGGGGGAGTATATATAAATATATATATATAATTTAGAGTGCACTGTTCCAGAGTCTTGAAATTCGATTACATAATAAATTCTTCTTTCTCTTCTTTTTAGTCAGATTATTTACATTGATCAGATTTGGTAGTTTCTAGCATTGTAATTCTGGATTGAAAAGAAGTGCAATGATTAATAGCTTTAATAGGGTTACTCCAGTAGCAAACGAGGCTATTGCATTTGTTATGCGGGCAGTGAAGGTATTGTTATATGGACTTCAAAGAATTTCTAGAAAATTAATAATGTTCTTGAAGCTTCAGATTGAATGGTAAAAGCGTTGGTTTTTCCGTGTTTTGCAGCCATTTTGGTCCCTTTTCATGCTTTAGTGTCCCGTTTCCATGAAATCTCTGATTTCTATATAAGAGAGAATGAAGTTAGGAAATAGAAAGAGTGACGCGTTATCGGACGATTCCATATTTTAAATTATGTTGGAAAATTGTAAATAATAATTAGAATTTAAGTATTCATTATGTTATTTGTTTAATAACCGAATATATCAAACAGGCTAATAACTTGAAACTTGGCCTATGAAATTATTTGGAGGTTAATAAACTAAATGAAAATGTAGAGGCACAGCAATTTCAGAAAATGATTGATAAATACGAAAGAATCACCACATACACTTTCTATATATAATAAATTAAGCTGATAAAATGAAAGTAATAAATCGATTTTTGAATTGTGATGTAACAACACATTCACAACAGTAATTTTAATTTCATTAATATTATAAATCATATTAGTAATCTATATAGAAAATGTGATGGGTCTCCTTTGAATTTTCTATGGTCACAACATAATAATTCTGAAAAGTATCTTGAAATACAATCAGTAAATTCGTTTTTTAACTAGAATAACTCCTATTTCACATATAGGGATGCATTTGATTCAATTCACATATGCATAAAAATAAAGCACATTAAAAACACAATCTAACATATTAACTTTCATCATTGATTGTTAAGAACTTTTTTCTACAGATATTTCAACATATTTTCACTAGCTCATTGTGAATATTTATTTGTTTTGTTACATTATGCGTCAGCATAAAACACTTCACATCGTTGATGACATCAAAAGTTAGATCATTAAAACTCTCATTAGGAAATATAATCAGGACACTTCCTAAACTTTATGAATTATGATCGCACTTTCCTGATGACAAAACTATTAAAATGACTAATGAATGATGCATGGAAGTAGTTATAAAATGTATGCCCTTTATTGAATATCTATATGGTAAATTCTGAGTTACAGACTCGACCAATTAAGAGTAACCAAACTGAGTTGACCATTAATGACCCATTTTTCTAAAATATAACTGTAACCTCTCATTCATTATAACAACATTAAGTGCATAAGGATCATATCAATACAAAATTTTTCAATTTTTACACAATAGTTTCACATTTTACACATCTGTATTCACATTTTGCACAACAGTATTCACATTTTACACAACAGTAATCACATTTTACACAAACTGAATTCCATAAGTAATTTCCAAAATGTGTTTTTTTTGGCCCACTCTAATGTACATACATATGACTTTGCACAACAGTATTCACAATTTGCACAACTGAATTCACATTTTACTCAAAAATATTTACATTCTATTCAACTGTATAAACATTTTGAACAACAGTATTCTTATTTTGCACAACTGAATTCACATTTTACTCAACAATATTTACACTTCATTCAACTGTATTCACATTTTACACAACAATATTCACATTTGATAGAATTGTATTAGTAGAAAAATTTAAATATTTTTATACTATTAATCCTGTTTATTCACGTAATATGGTACAGTTGACGGCTTGTAAACAGTTACTTATTCCTGTACAGTTAAAATTATTTAATTAACGAAGGGAATGGCGTAACACCAAGAATACACCTAGAATACCGTTCGCCTTAAGTGAAGATTTTAAATTTAATAATATGTCAAATTTATCGTCAGTCATTATATTGCGATGTAAAACTTCAAGTCATTCAACAGTAGAAACCTAGGTACTTGTTCAATGTTCATGCATACTATGTCCTCATGGAATAGAAAAAATTAAATTTTGAAACCGATTTGGAAGCTGCCTTTTCATTCCTTTGAATTTTCAACATAATTACATGCGATTAGACAAAGAAGAAGATGAAAAATGGCAAGATACACAGATTATAAGCATTTATTAAAATATACAGGGTGTCAAAAAAAACGGAACACAACTTTATGTTAGTATATATCAAAAACTATTAAAGGTACGTGTTTCTCTCTCGCATATTTTTCATTGTTGAACCCTTTTCCATCCACAGTTAAAATTTCATTAGTTTTATTCATTTTCATGAATATTATAAGGATATTATTGATGGGTGGGGAAAAGAGCTTTGCGCTAATAGTTTGAAAACCTAAGAAATATTAGTTTCTTATCTTTGCTTGTTAATTTAATTTTAAATACGAGAATTTTTTTTCACTTACCAATGGATGTATAAATATCAAAAGAAGTTTTTATGAAGAAAAAATATCGATAAGTCATTTCTTTAAGATTTTATAACAGTTTTAGTGAGGACTGACGCGTACGCGCCAGTTTCTATGTAACTGAGCAAACTTTTAATGGCTATGTTACAAGGGTTAATTTCTGTTTGAAGTTTATCTCATTTTACAGCTCTAGAAATCTTTACGAGAAATACAATTTGTGCAAACTATAAAATTATTCTAATTACCTTCGCAGAATGCGGGAAGGTCAGATTTTCATTGGCATTTATTTATTTATTTATTTATTTGTCATCTTCTCATTCGCTTAACTGAAAAATAGATCAACCAAATTGCCTGAAATTTGATGAAACGATTGATGCACGTCCAGTGACCTGTCTTTTTAGTAAATTGAAGGTACAGATAAATTAGATTTCTAAAATTTTCCTTCGTTCAATATAATCAAAAACTGTAAATGTACATGCATATGATTGCATTGATTAAATATTACAAGTACCACCATTAACGGGGTGAATGTATTTCTTGCCATTTGCAGACCGCAGTCATGTCATCGCATTCAAGTTCCTACTGATGTCATGTTTATTTAAGTGAAAGGATACCCTTGAGAAATGCTAAGTGAATACAAGATTTTGTGAGGAGTTTTCCCATAAGAGTGGATTAGAGGAGAGATGATGTGGGAAATAATTTGCTGTTTGTTTTCGGAGAGCAAAGATGAGACAAATTGAAATGAAAATGGCAACGATTGTGAAGAGTATACAGTTTCTATTTTGATGTTTGATGTTATGATTTAGTACAATAAAAATTACTTTTACCCTCACAGAAATTGAAACCAGTTCGAGGAAGTGGACATGATGAGTTATTTGACCCATTCATTTGTGTTGAATGATTGTTGTGTAAAATGTGAATACAGTTGTGTAAAATGTGAATAGAGTTGTGTAAACTGTGAATGCTATTGTGTAAAATGTGAATACTGTTGTGTAAAATGTAAATATTATTGTTTAATATGCGAATTAAGTTGTATAAAATATGAATAATGTTGGGTAATATGTGAATACAGTTGTGTGAATTGTGAATATATTTGTGTTAAATGTGAATACAGTTGTGTAAAGTATAGATACTGCTGCTCAAATTATCTTATTTACTGGCAAATAATATGCACAACTTAAATGAACCAGAAGATAATTTATGTAAACATTCAGCATTAAGGGAGAATTGAGACTCTGACTTAACAAGAAGAACAACATTGGTATGCAGAGTGATGAGATGAGACAGAGATTATAGGACTGGTGAGATTATAGGACTGGTGAGATTATAGGACTGGTGAGATTATAGGACTGGTGAGATTTTAGGACTGGTGAGATTATAGGACTGGTGAGATTATAAGACTGAAGAGATTATAGGACTGGTGAGATTATAGGACTGATGAGATTATAGGACTGGTGAGATTATAGGACTGGTGAGTTTATAGGGATAGTGAAATATAGGAATGGTGATATTTTACAAAGAATTAATTTTGATACAAATTTAACCGGTGAAATAAATTAAAGGGACTCTTGCGATTTGTAAACTTTTTTTTTATTATTGAAGATAAAATTTTGAAACATTGCACAAGTTAGTATTAGTCATTTAAAAAAAATTTCAGTCATCTCTATATAACAAAATACAATCAAATGAACAAAAAGGTATAAATGATGCGAACACATAATTGATCGTTCTGTAATTCACCCTTTTTCTCTAAGTCACCACTAACTTGAGAGGGGACCAAAACAGAACAATAATTTAAGTTTTATTTTTTTTTTGTTTTTTTTTTTTGGGGGGGGAGGGGAAAGAATGAAACGTGCAAGAACATCATTTTATTCTTTGTCATTGAATATTTTCTGATGTACAGTAGCGATCATAAGTTAAGGGAGAGTGAAAAAAATTGAACATTTTCGTTTATTGCAAAGGAACTAGACAACGAAAATACGTTAAACTTAACAACGATAAAGATACACATACTGTGGGTATTTATTAGAAATATCAGCAAAATCAAACTAATATTTACCATTATATTTAACAATTGCCATCAGAGGACGAAATAGGAACCGAGCAGAAGTTAAGGAACAGTTATGAAAAAACGGGTATAAATTTAATAAACTTTGTTTGAAAGACTGTTTCAATATATCAAATTGTTACCAAAGGTTATCGAATTATTGGAGCTAACTTATCGCCGCCATCACACCTGTTACTCGGAAACAAGTATCTCTCTGTGGAAAATGCCTATTTTTTATCATCACAAGGATGGAAAGTCACTTTCTGAAATTGCAAGCATCATATAAAGATCTGAGAGTGTTGTGCATCACAATGTTAATACTTTTGAAGAGTGTGCTTCAATTGATACAAAACGAAGATCCGGAAAATCACCAAAAACTACCCCCAGAGAAGATCGTGTCACAGTGAGACTATGTATCAAGGACTGTTTCAAGACTGCTGCAGGTATTTATCGCCAAATGAGCGCAACATATGGTCTGAATGTGTCCAGATTCACACTTTATAGAAGTTTGAACAAAGTAGAATTAAATGCCTGGATGCTGTATCTAAGCTTCTGATATCAAAATAGAACCAAACTGTAAGGCTTCAGTTTGCCAAGGAGCATGTCGTTTTGTCGAAAGAACAGTGGTCCATGGTTCATTTCAGCGACGAATCTAGGCTTAATGTGATTGGAAGTAACAACAGAGAGTACGTTCGAGGAAATTTGGGTGAAAACCTGTACCTGGAGTTTGTTAAGAAAACTGTGAAACATAAAGGCGACAGCATGATTGTATTGGGTATCATTTCTGTAGCGGGAACAGGCTCAATTGTTCGTGTGCATAGAGTGGTTAAAGCATTAGTGTATACGCAACTTCTCATCCACCATTGCATCCCATATATGCAATCATTTGATACTCAACCAGGGATTTTGATGCAAGACAATTCTCCTTCTCACACGGCTAAATCTGTTAAATCATGCGTATAAAGTAAATAAATTTCTGTTATAAGCTGGTCTGCTCAGAGCCCCGAATTAAACCCCATTGAAAACATTTGGAAGGTAATTGGTGATGGTGCTCAAGAGCGCAATCCCAAAAAATTAGGGTTATTTGTGGTGATTCCTGAGAGAAGAGTGACAGAAGATAACTCCATAATTCTGCTAATAATTGATTGATTCCTGCAATAATCGATGCAGCGAGTTCATCAAAAATAAAGAACTCTTCACAAAATATTAATTTTGTATATCTGATTAGCCAATGGTCAGTGCAATAACAACTGTTTCTTAACGTTTTCTCGGTGTTTTTTTTTGGTCTCTGATGGCAGTAACTGAATATTAAGGTAAATATTTGTTCCATTTTGCTAATATTTTACCACGTATGATACACCACACAGTGTGTGTTATTCCATTATTCAATTATGTCAAAATATAAATTTATTATAACGTTAAGGAGACCAAATTTTAATAGAAAGCAAGCACCAACTATAAATCTACTGCTACCATCGATAAAATTACTATTGGTTGAATTTACATAAAACTTCAATGGAGGTAAATCTGCTAGAGCTGATAAAATCAGCACTGAAAATATTACTTGTGAGTTGCTTGGTACATGCGATCTTTATCCAATTCTCTGTTTAATGGCTTGCAATATTGTTATATGCAAGCATATCTACGACAACTTTGATTTCACATTATAATTATTTCTAAATTGATATTTTTGTATACCGTTTCAGTAAGTAAACAGGCCAAAATAATTACGATATAAATTACTCCTTCCATCACGTGACTAATAATTATTTCTCGAGAATAATCTACCTGAAATGCGTTATTATTAGCACAGTTTGTATAATTACCTATCAACATTTGACAAACAATAGAAAGTAGTGAGATTTTAACGTATTCATGAACAAGAAATGACAATTAGGTATAATATATATTATAATTGTTTACCCTACGATTTCAATCATTTCTATTTCATATCTTGTAAATACTAATTACTAGTCAGGTATTCAACTATTGATTTTCAACACGATGATGTGAATGTATATCTTTATTTTAGAAAAAGTTCTTTTAGAAAATAAATACTGATTACCAATTATAGTTTTCATTAAAGATATTAAAAAAATAGTTTTTTTCTTGATACAATATCAAGATTACATTTTCTTCCTTGCTCACATTGTCATTCACGGTCCTCTCTGTGATCTGCCTCAGAGACTGCAGAAGTAAGATGACAGGCACAGTGTAAACTGAATGAAAAATTTATCAAATTTAGACCCCAAGGAATATTTGATAACCGATGAATTGATAAGAATTGACAAGAGGAGAATGTTGTCTGGAACTATCGACACGACTCAACGACAGTGAATATCGGGAGAGAAGATCTATAGATACCGGGGTAAAGGTATCAAGGTACTTGCTGAAGGCATCGAGATACTGAAAGGAAGTATTGGTAAACATGTTAAGGGTATTCATATACAGGTAGATGGTTCTGATGTTCTGGTCAAGGGTTCTGATACACAAGTTGAGGATATCCATATAGAGTTAAAGACTTAGAGGGTAATTTTATACGGGTAGATGATACTGATATGCAGGAGGATAGCTATGATAAGCATGTGGAGGGTTCTTATTTGCAGTGGAGGGTATAGATATACAGAGAGAGAGGATATTGGTATTCACTATACTGGTAGAGGATTTAGGTAGACATGTTGAAGATGTTGATCTACATTCTACAGATAAAGGTAAAAGGTATTGATATAAATTAATGTCGAAATGATTAGTATACATATAGAAGTAAAGGTAGAGGATGGAAATGGGTTATGAAATACTGGTATATTATATTGATGCGAGGCAAGAACAATGTAAATATCAATGAGATTGAGGTAGAAAGCATCTCTATATTTAGAGGTAATTTTCCTTACGACCTTTTTATATATCCATATTTATATTTATAAAAAAATATTTATAGACAATATATCTACTATGAGTAACCAAGGAAAGATTCACTAATTAAAAGAACATTCTTCTTCCTTTTAACCTAGCAACTGACGCGCACGCACCAGTCCTCACTAAAACTGTTATAATCAATAATATAGGGAGCAACATTTTTGATACGGTGGGAAATTAGTGATTATTTTACAGTTGTTTTAACAGAGACAAATACCTATAATAAATTAGTGTTATGAAAGTTGAATATGAAAAATTATTTGTTTAAAACAATTTACCTTGCATAAATTGATCAATAAGTTGGTTCACCTCATCTTTACCATTTGCATTCAACTCAACTTCTTCTCATAGCTTGATTATCAAGACGCTTCACGTCCTCTTTGTTAATCAAATGTTTCTCCCTGAAATAGACTCCATTACTTCAAAGCAACACTAATTATCAATTGGAAGAGATTTCCTTTCTTTGACGTCCTTTTGAAACTATTAAATTGCCCTTTTCCTATGGGATTGATAGTAAATTATCACCTATTTTCTAAGTAGATGAGGCTTGTTAATAAACTTATCCCATAGAGCAAATTAAGTCTCCGGGTTCTTTAACAATTATTTGTATTATCTTAACTTGAAGAGACATGGAGGTAATTGATTGAATTCTATTAAACTGACAAATGACTAAACGGTAAAAGTTTTTAGGAAGTAACTTAAACACAAGGAAGTTTTAAATGGGTGTACTTATATTAAAGTTCGAATAGTACAGAGTTCTAAGACTTACGCACAAGTCTTTAAATAACACAACACAAGTTTTAAATAAACTAGCGGTTGAGTAAACTTAAGGGTTTTAAATAAACAAGGGTCTGAGTTGCCAACTCACGAAACCCGTGGATGGACAAGTCCGACCGGACTTGGTCCGACCAACCAGTCTTCAAGAGACCATCGCGAACTATGAACACTTTAGTTAGGTGCCAATGGTATTTAAAGGATGAACTGGAGAGTCCAACCTTCCAGTGAGTGAATAAACTTCTGTTAAGGTACTGATAGTACTTTTCAAAGATGTTTTTCTACTCACTGCAGATAGAAATAACACACAATGCATTATTCAAATTTAACACGCTAGTGGTAATGGCTTTCTATACGATTAACATATAGATCGATCAGATTTACTAATAGTTCATTTTAGTGAAACCTGATTTGCTAATAAACATCCAAATTTAAGCATACTATTTCAGAGTCCTGTTTAACCTATACATGATCAGAAATGTTACAAGTTCCCAAGTTCCTAACTATTAATTAAGTATTTCAATTAGAATAATTGAAGTACTTACTTAATTCTTTTTAAATTAATTAAGTATTAATTTCAATTCTATCTATAGAAAAAGAACTCAATATTCTAAGTTGTATAACTGATTTACAAAGTTCATGAAGTTATATAACTTAGTACAAATTATAAAGTTATATTCTGAGTTACAAGTTATAGCTCTGGGTTACAAGTTATAAAGTTATGTTCTGAAGTTACAAGTTATATTAGCGGCTTACATCACAGCTATTCGTTTATAATTATATTCGAGCTCCTAGCGAGAATAACATGACCATAAATTTAAATAGCATTTCCTTCTAATGAACAGTGTACAAGATTAAAAAGATTATGTCTGATTAAATGATTATCAAATTATAGAAATTGAAAGATTAAGTAAAGATACAAGTTCAGCGTATTAACAATCCTTCTATTGTTAATAGAAACAATTCTTCGGTAAAGTAACGCCACTTTTGCAATTATCGCCGCTCCGAGTTGATATTATCAGGTGAAAGTTTACCGCCGAGACCTCTTCCAAGTAACTGAAATTAGATGTAAAATAGTTATAAATTACGTTAAAGAAGGGATAATAAGAATAAATGACATAATTTGTTCTCTGATTTAATAAAATGAGATGAAAAAGAGTCGAGATTACACAAACAGCAATAGTCACATTGTATTTACCTTCAGTGAAATTGTGTGAGTGGAGAGAATTGACGTTGAATAGGGTGATTGTTTTATCTACTACTAAGAATTTTAATTATTCATATACAATTAAGCGGTTACTCAAACTTTTTCTCAGAGAGTAGAGAATATATCGGATGATACTTTACTCACAAATGTAAGATACGTAAATCGTTTACCTCATTTGCTGTTTAACCTCTTGTTGATTCAAATTAAAAAAATATTCTACTTAATTTTCCTCAACTAAAAACAATACACATTTGTACCTTACGTTACCAAGTCACTTTACAGCTGTTCTATTTCCAAACTGATATTGCATTTTGTCAGATTTTTTCCAAGCGCGACATCTAAGTTAGATTAATCTTCGAGTTTTTTTTTCAAATGCTTCCCATGTTACCGACTCAGTTAAAAGGTTTGAATATTATCGAATATTCTGGCAACCATTTGTGAAAAATTATGAAGTTAATAATTAATTGATAACCTACACCGCACAGAAGTTTTGACATTACATGAATAATGAAAGCCACGGGAATTTTTGAAGGTTCATATTTTCTGTCCGGAAAAGGAAGTATGTCAGTTTCTTATTAATAAATACTTGCCGGAGCTTGATAAATATCACCTCTCAAAAGAAAAATTGAACTGAATTAAATGCATTCAATATATTTGTGAATATAATTCATGAACTAAAATCATTCTTAAAAGTGTATCTCATTCCTGAAGCATATCACGTTTTTGATTCACATTCAGTTTTTTTCACAGAATAATTTAAAGTAAATTACAGCTTATATTACACACCATATTCATTATTCTCCACTAATTGAGATGTAAGAACACATTTAAATAAATCAACAGAATATTGAAATTTAGTATACATATAAAGCATGACAAAAGAAAATGTTCTAATTCATGCTAAAATTTAGCAAAAGCAAATAGAAAACCAGTTTTATAAAAGAAATAATAATTATAGTTGTCCAACGCTCTAGTCCAGCTTCACATTTCAACTCGAACAGTCGAGAGAGGGTTAATTATGAAGAATTAAAATTTCCCCACGACATAACGCTAAACTATCTTGAATGTATAGTTTTCCTTAGATGTAATATTAAAAGTAAATTTGTTTGGGAAACCATTTTTTGGCCATTTTTTACAACTTCTTTTAGCTCTAATTAGTTCTTCTAATTCAGAAATCGATAAAAATCAACATTATAATATAGGGAACCCCTTCCATTTCTAACGAGTCCTGCCATGTCGCTCCATAACCAACTCGGATACATGATTAGAATCATCCCAGAACACATTTTTAAAGAGAGACTGAAATAGCTCTACCATCAGGTCATCTTGCTCTTGAATGATATGTCACTTGAACCAATGACAGGTTCTGCTCCAATAAGAAGTAGATAACGTGCTTTACTTACATCTTATTGCAGCATAGAATTCAGGAGTGGTTAGCTTTTCACAATTAACCCCAAATCAGCACCCACATACCCTCTGGTCTGGGGGAGGACTGGGTCCAGGAAAAAATCCCCCGAAGGAAAAAATCCTATACAAGAAAAATAATAATTTTCAAATCTATACGCTTATATTTGTTAATTTGGGTACACGATTGAACAAATAGATGAATACATAATACTCAAATCACTTGTTTCATATCTCCTGATATTGTAAAGCAGTAGCTGTTAATATTCTTCCATCACATGAGTATAGTCCCACAATGTATTATATTTAGAATGAAGCGAAGAGATGAATATTGGAATTTGGACTTGTAGGTGAACTTTAATGAAGCAATAACTTATATTGAGAGTACTTAATAGATATAATCTTTTTTCAAACTGACTGAAACACTTCACTTAGTTAAGTTCTCTTCACTTAGTTAAGTTCTCTTCACTTAGTTAAGTTCTCTTCACTTAGTTAAGTTCTCTTCACTTAGTTAAGTTCTCTTCACTTAGTTGAGTTCTTTTCACTTTGTTAAGCTCTCTTCACTTAGTTGAGTCCCCATCACTCACTTACGTTCTCCTTTCTCAGTTACATTTTTTGTATGAGATACTTTCTCTTTACTCATTTACGTTCCCAAAAACTTAATTAAGTTCTATATACTCAGTTACATTTCATTCACTCAATACCATCTACTCTCAGTTTTATTAATTATTATTTGAAAATAGCATCTTGAATTTTATGATCTATGTCATTTTCTGATGGATATCATCCGTCCCAATTACAAATTGAAGAGAAGAATGAAAGTAAGAAAGTGAGATCTCTGTTCTGTTTTATTTTATATTTCAAAAACATTGTTAAAATATTTAAAAAAAATCTTTTTTTCCCCCAAATCTAAAACTTTTACGGATCTCAGAACTATTTGGTCTTGTATTACCTATGTTTTCAACCATAGACCAAAACAATTGATAGAAAACTCACCACAGTTTTAGATTTTCAAAAAGTTGATAATTTTCCCACAAAACATATAACAACAAAAAAAAAAAAAAATATCAACAATTTCGAAAATGTCTATAAACAAAAATGACTTACAGTTTCTTTCTACATATAACCACACGGTTTCAGATTAATTGGATTATAAATAATAGAGATACAAATCAATTTCTTCATACCTAAACTGTCCTTTAATTAAATATATTTTATAACCTAGTTGCTAGTTGTTATGCTAGTTGTTATCTATCGAAATATTCAAAATAAAATGGTCAAGAACAAGGGGAATTATCAATCCTGGCTGAAAATGAAAAAAAAACATTCAATAAAAAAAGAATATTAGAAATGCCACCTATCTTTCAAAGTATTTACTTCATGATTAGACTGCTGCTTAACTATACTAATGTATCTATTTGTATATATTTACAGAATCTTTAGATATACACAAGTCTCTACATCCACTTGAGATATAATATTGTAGAGTGTGATCGAGAGTAGCATATATGGACTCATATTGGAGAATAGAGTCACTTTCTTCATTATGGAACTATCGACTTATGTACACTTAAGGGAACCGTTCCCGGGAAAAATGGCAAAATTATAAAAAAAAAAATTTATTGTGTAAATAGTAGCTTCTCAACCTTCTAATAGTGTGTGCAAAATATCAGAGCTCTCATATTCATGTTACTCTAACCCCCTGTTGAGAGGTAGAAAGGGAAAAGAGGACCGGGGGATAGGGAGTCAATATGTACTCTAAAAACCAACTCTCAGCCAATTATAATTCGTAATAATTAATTATCTCGCTATATCTGGTATCAAACGTGCCACTAATCAGATGCACACTAAGGTATGCCCCTCAGTTACCCGCAAGCCTTCACAGGAGTCGTATGCAGCGAGTCAGATTATCAAACTTTTAATGGGATTTTCTATTAGTTCATAGATCTAAAAATCTTGTAATTCAAAAGCCTAAGGCGTTTACAATTTTGAAGTTACGGCATTTCGATTTTTTGCATTCGATTCTCCCCGGATTCTCTACAAATTCTGGAAGAGTTTTTTTTCACTAAAAATTTCAATAATTCGAAAACAAATTCGAAATATTAAAAAAACGCTACCACAGTTTGTAGAGAATTTTGTGGAGAATCGAATGCAAAAAACCATAATGTCATAGCTTCAAAATTGTAGTATCCATTATTTAATTTACACACTGTTCGAAATTTGTTCGAAATTCGAATAACTCGTTTTTTATAGGTCGAATCGAAAAATGTCATGAAATAAAAACATCATAAAATTCATTTTAAATATGTGTACAAAGTTTCACAACCTTAGCTTCAATAATAAAAAACTTTTCAAAATCTGAGAACGGTGCCCTTAATCAATAAATACATTGAATGGTGGGAAAAAAGGGCAGACGATCTATGATTGGAGAAATTCAATAAAATTTCTATATCAATGAATTGCTAAATCTGAATAGTTACAAGCATTCCAATTATATCCAGAGGTACTTTAAACTCAACTTTTAGGTTCTCTTAAAAAAAATTGATTTGTCGAATAGCAAGATGTCCATTCATCATCTGGAATGCTTGTGAGAATTTAAACTGAATAATAAAATTTGAAATCATATTCTTGGCGATCTTTACCTTAAGTCTCTATTATTTTACTAGCTATAATAAATCTAAAGAGATTGAACCAAAATATTTTTCTTTACATAGTTTCTTAATTATAAGACCGGAATTCGAAGAAAAAGGATATAGCAACTGTTTCACAATCCATTTTTCTCAATTATATCGAATTCCATGACGAATCAGAAAAACGGAAAAATGACCCATGGGTCTAAATTGTTAACCAATTCCAGTCTCTATAAATATTGAAATATCTGAAGTCATTTTGAAGATTCCAATTACAAGAAGTATCACGAAGAGGAGGAATCTGCAAATTTATAAAATATCAAATAATCAAATGAATAAAAGTAAAAAAAATTATATTGAAATTGTAGATCGGTGAATTTTATCTAAACTGTGAAATTAGAAAATATTTTTTCAGATAAATTTAAATGATAAGATATAAACATACTGTTTAGTTATAAAGATGAATGAGATTACCAGTGACATGAATAATAGCATTGAAAGATGCATATTATAAGTCATATATAAATTATAATCAGTAAACTACAGTTCAGTGTAATTTCAACCCACTGTTCCTGACTGTAAAACACTCTCCATGTTGTTGTTATTCCAATTATTTATTTCATTTTCCTCCTTTAATTATTTTCAAACAATAATTAATGAATAATAACTGTTTTAAAATTAATGCTAACTGCACTAATTGCAAACATTTCCTCTTGATATTTTTTGCTATTGTATAGCATTAAATTGTACGCAAATATTTCATATTAGTGTTTGACTCGATGCACGGAAAGTATTTGTGTGTTTTGGAGCTAATTAGGGAACTCAGTTTGTTTATTTTCTTTCGTAATGCAAACTATTAATGGCGTCGATATTCACCTGCAATGTAATATGGTAAATATGGTAAACGAGCTATTTAGCTTTAGTGAGTAGAGGGTCAGATTGATACATAGATCCCTTACTGGCTATGAGAGAAATGTCAAAAAAATGGATAGATTATTCACCCTATATACCTTTCAATCTCAATAACTACATTTCTAAATGAGTCGAATTGGAGGCATTATATGCTTTCGTTTTTCTTCAATTCGAAAAAAAAATATGTAATGGAATAAACAAGAAAATAATTTAATCTTGAACGATTTCTATATTTTCATTAATAATCAATGGTATTTATTGAAAATTGAGCGATTAATTATTCATTTTATCACAATTTTGACTATAATTTTCAAGAATATTTTTAAGATAACATATCCAACGAAGTATTTTCATTTTTAAATGAATTAGGATTCATCATTCGTCTTATTGACTAACGTGTTAAGATATTGCACTATCGAATGTAATAATCTATACAAAACTATTTTATATTAACTATACCTGGTAATGTTAATGTCGTTCCAATCATCAGAATCATTAATAATTACTTAGCCACATCCTGGCATTGAACTGACAATATGTTATGGAATTCAACATCAGGAGATAATTACTGTAGGAGAGATATTTCGTGACTGGATAATTCGTTGGTTCAAAGTGAGAGAGTTATGGTGAGGCCATATTAGATGAATATGCTAGTACTATTTTTATCTTCTATTTGGCCAAATAATAACTTTTTGTATTGATATCATAATACTGATATGATGAATGAGTCTTCATATTATAGAATGAAATAAAAGCTACAAAGAATTATTTTTAATGGTACATTCTGAATATAGTAAAAATACTCAAGTTTAGAACTAGCTTCATAATAATAAACTATTCGTATAAATCTTATATTTTCAATGGTGATTCTTTATATAAAAAATATCTTCCATGAGAATATAATATAACCTGGGACTAATAAAGATCATAATACAAAATTGGTTTGGATATTACGGATACGTAACAATAATATAGATAATCATAGTTATTCAATATTATTTTAACGTGTGGTTTAAAAGCATTTAATTATTTTTTTACTACAAAATATGTATTGGTATTCTGTTATAAAGGTCCATTTCCTATACGTCAAACATTTTCTATACGTCAAACATTTTCTAAATAGAAATGAGAAATGTAAATATGTGGGAATCGAACATGTCTCAGATATGAATTACACGCTCCTGTAATTAAAATATGAATTCGATTATGTGGTACGGAATGCTATGTTAGAAATTGCAGCATTTCATCGGCAGAATAAACAAATAATTGTTCCAACGTTTCCACATAGAACAAATATTAGCTTATTATTCCTCATTGCAATATAGGAAATTGAGATTTCCTTCCACAACAATGATTAAAACGTGGAAACTGTTTCAATAAAGGAATATGATTGTAAACGGAGGAACTATTTGAACAAAGGCACAAGTGTTAAGTTTAGAGGCGCAGGTATTGCTCAAATGATGCTAACACAACAGTCGACATCCAGAAAATATTTAGAAGCTGTGCAGTGTGCATGTTGGGGCAATAGAATATTGAGAAGGCACACAAAATACTCTTTGGTGGCCCTACCATAATAGTCTTCTCTTTTACATTACTCCTAATTAATTAATTCAAATGAAGTATTCAATAACTTTTGGGCAATTATTGAATATTCTTTTCTGACATCAAACATGAGATACAATATAACAATTCAGATATTTCTATATCAGGTAAATTATATATAATATATTTATATCAATATAAAAATAATTCCATCCAAGTTTCATAATACATGCAACTGTTCAAATATAGAGAATGAATTGCTTTCACCCTCACAATATTTTGCTTCTGATCCACTTTGTGAAAGGGGGAATTTACCTCTCACTTGACAACGATTAAAAGAAATTATTTTTGATTTCATTTGATTTTTTATGTTCATAATCAAATATCATAATGATTTTGTATTGTCTAGTTGTTAAAAAAATTCTTATGAACAACCTGGAAAAAATGAAAGTATTTAGTTTCACGCCTTTTAGTGAAAACGGAATAACCCGAAAATCAAGAAATATATAGTGTGAATATTGCTACTTTAGAGTTTAAATTAACCCACAGTGTGAGATAGTAGATATCCAATGTGAAAATTCAATTCGCTATCTATTCATTCATTCTCACTCTTAGGTATAAATACATTGATATCTTCAGTTACAGAGTTTTACAAGAAAAACTTAAACTGAGATTTACTCAGTTTAATGATGTCCTTCAAATCTATAATGTAATATAAAGTAGTGGTTATACTATATCCTGGCTCACACAAACTCAGTTCATTAGTTGACAAGGTATCCAGGTAGCTATATTCAGGTAACAAATTACTCATTGGCTGATCAATAATGTGCGATTACTGTGACGATAACATAGTCTTCATTTGTTCTTTTTGCAATCATCCTGTCACCTTAAATCACTGTGTGAGAATTGCTCCACTAAGTGAAAAGATTAGACGCAACTAACAGGGCCATTTTCTTTGGAAGTTCTGGTGTCTGATATTTATTATCCTCTAATGAACCGTACAGTAGTCCAATGGTAAATCAGATAATCAAACCTGTGGACTCTTTATGTGGGACTGAGATTGGTTCACAATTTGGAGATCATTTAAAGTAAAATACATTGAAACACATACGAGTTTAAACAGTTCAAACAAATAAGAGTAAGAAACGAAATAGAGTCAACTATTTAAATTACAGTTATCATACAGTCACTAATACATTAGCGATATCAATTTAGTTAAATGTGTTACAATATAAACATTATTTTTATCTTCAGACACATACGTTACTGTTTGGTCATATTTATTCTCTGAATGTAAATAATAATCTCATTAAATGTGTCACCTTTGAAACAACGCGCTAACTTCAATAATCAATGGTGATGGAGGGTTATTATTACCTCATCAATTGGTACAGTACAGAGCCTTAGTGTACTGTACTGTACCAACCTTTGTGACTGTTATTCACTGCCATAGCTAAATTTCATCTCAGATATTTCATTATTGCGTTTTTGATTTCATTATTTTTCTCATTTTCTATCACTCGCGAAATAGATAAGTTCTTTCATTCGTTCGTTTCTACATTTCATTTATTATGGTGGAGAAGATATTGAATGGTGAATATATAATATTCAAAAGTAAATGCAAAGAGTATGTTACATTTAATTTAAACATTTCCTGAAGATTTAAGAACAGTGTTACTTCTGTATGTGTAGGAAATATAAAATTAAATCAACTAATCTCTTAATGGATACTTCAAATAGAGAAAATCATATATAGTATTAATTTATTCTGAATTGACGAACACAAAACGTTATTCCAAATTCCCTTCTCCATTAAGGGATATTAGGATTTAATCATTAACAGATATACTGATATAATCACCTGTCACGTTCTTCCAGCAATTAATCTGAGATTAAATTACTGTTATTAATCCGTTAATGGACGGTTATAGACGATTAATTTATATTGCAATCGAATAAAATAAAAGAAGATAACTTATGGAAAGTCTGGAATATTAATTTTTAAAATTAATAGTTCATTATTGATACTATTTTATTATTTTAAAATGATTGTATTAATAAGTGAGCGATGTTATATTTATTGAGAAATTCTAAAAAATTATATTGTGATTTTTGAAATAATATTTGGAAAAATTAAGTGAAACAATTATAATAACAGTTTTTGAAGTAATATTGGAAGCAATATTCAAAAATATTATTGAAGTATTATTCAAAGTATTATTTAGATAATGTTAAAAGTAATAATTAGAGTAACCATCAAAATAGTGTTCGAAGTAATAATAATCGTTTCGAATTGAAGTAAATTCACTCAGTCACTGTAGGCTGACTTTTCTCTGTCGAATTTTTTCTCCCAAAACATCTCGAAACTTCAAACAAAGAATTGAAAAACTCTAAAATATGTTTGCTTTGCCTTAAAAGTTTTTTTGGGGCAAGTGATTCCGTCACTTTAAAAGTGAAGGGATGAATAATGCGGAAATTGGAAGTGTGCCAGTTGAAAAGTTACAAACGATGATACCAAGATCATTACATCTGCAACAATAAAATATTCTACGAGAACATAATTGTAATTTATTAAGTATATAACTCTTATACTTTTGTCGGACATTCCCTTCAAGAAATCATTTGATTACAATACGAACATGATGAGAAAATATTTTAGTAATTTTAGATAGAATGATGAGAAAATATTTTAGTAATTTCAGATAGATGTTTAGTATAGTCGTGGATAAATATATTTAAAATCTTTATAAAACAGTTTACTAACTCAACTAATGTATCTAATAATTCCATTTAAACCTTTAAAGTAATTATATTGGTATATTTGCTGGAATTATAAAAAAATGCATTTTAATCGTTTTATTGCGCATGCATCAAAAGAGATTCATTCATATAAACTGTAAGAAAAAATCATCTGGGTATTAATTTATTGAATACATTAACTAATTATAAGTTACAAATTTCCTTCGATCAGTATGAGGTACCATTCATCCTTTTTGCAGGATCTTTATATTTGTCATATTCGTTATATCTGAAATAAAATCTAGTATCTTCCCAGATACAAACATAAAAGTAAACCAAAATAAATTCTATACCCCAAAAAATCTTTGCATCTCATCCATCAATGGAAAGAAGATCAGGAAAACTACTGTGGAAGATATATACCTTGAAAATTAATAGGAATATATTAGGAAGATTGTACAGGAAATATGCAGACTGTAGATGTCATATGACTACTGTAGAGGAAATATTAAGACTGTAGAGGAAATATGCAGACTGTAGATGTCATATGACTACTGTAGAGGAAATATTAAGACTGTAGAGGAAATATTAAGACTAGAGGAAATATGAAGACTGCAGAGTAAATATCTCATGCAGTCTGCAGAAGATTGGTGTCAGCTTTTCCCCGGTGGGTGCATTAATCATATCGAAAGGCCCATCAATCACACTTTTTCAGCTGTGCAGCAATCACGATTTGCAAAAGCTGCAATAAACTAAAAACTTTATCCATCGATCACCATAAGAAGGATGTTTAAAATAAATATTTGAATAAAATACTTGTAGAGTAAGGGCTGGAGATTGTAGTAAAAAAATAAGATGAATTTTCAAATATCGTCTAATTGTAATTCTGTAATTTGCATATGATGATCTTAATGATGATCTTACATGCAAAACTGTTTTCTTTCTATTCATTAAAATCTATGTAAAAATAATTGGAATCTACGAATTGAATATAATCTCATTGGTATCTGTGTCGTTAAAGTGAACTCTAACAACTCGCTGAACAATCTTTTACGTGCGTGATGTCACTATTGAACAAAAGAATATCGATGTAAGAGCAAAGTAAGCCCATAAGTTGTAACTAGTGATATAAACTTTTAATGTGTTATTTGATAGGAAAAATTTAGACTGAATATTTATTATCTTTGAACCAGATTGCTGTGAACTTTACGCGCTATCGAGAGAAAATGTATAGGTACCATTTTTGTCTGATATTGTACACATTATCTAACGTTGTACCAAACTATCTAATTTTATGCGTTTCATTCATCCTTACGTATTATCTGATTTTGTACTATTCTCTATTAAAGCACCTTTATCTAAATTAGAATGCATCTATTATCTATTATATTGCAATTATTATATAGCACATTACAATTATTATCTAGTATTGTAACTATTATCTGGTAGTGTATCTATCGTCTAATTATATGGATATTATAAAATTATATATAATTATTATCACATTTCGCACCAATTACCTAATATTGTAACTCTTACCTAGCTAACAGAAATGATAATCGTTATTTTATTTGGAAATTGAAGTAGTTTTATAACCACATTTACAATACTTCAAAATTACGTTAAAATCATTCAAAATCAAGAGAATTCAGTGGTACATAGTTAACATTGCTGTAGGATCTGCAAATTAGATATAACTGTCAGTAATTCGAAGGAATTAAATCTAACTTCCAAACATGGCTTTTATCGCGTTTTCATTCATTCTGAGTTCTCCTTTTTTCAATCCGATTAAACTGTGACACGAAACTGATTTCTGGAACTAAAATCACCTGAAAATGGAATGTTGGAATTTAGTAACGGAAATGTTGAAATTTAGTGATATGAAAGGTTGGATCTTATAAAATGGAGTGATGATATTTGGTGGAATAAAATGTCGGAATATAATTATAGTGAAATGTCGTTATTTTGCAAAATTGAATGTTGGAATTTACTGAATTGCAAAGTTGAAATTTAATCAAGTAAAATGTTAGAATTAGAGCTGGTGCAAGAAAGAGAATTATATTACATAACTGATTTTGATTTGAAATAAATAATAACATATAATATGTGAGTTAACTATTATTATCACCAATAATTATTCAAAATAGGTATAGTCTATTAATTACGAATAACCAACGTTTTGTTAATAAATTTATATTTCAGAAATGAAATATTGAAGACTGAAAATGTTTAAACCAGACATATTTCCTATTAGTCCTATTAGTCAAGATAGCGAAATAATACGTGTCTGCAAGGAGAAATAATAAATATTACTATAGTGATGAACTCTCAATTTGAAAAACATTAATACAATATCTATTCACAGTCAATACAAATAATATTCCATTAGGAATTTGCTCCTACGGTGAAAAAATTTCATACAATAATTAGATATTAAAAATTAATAAAAGGTGTAAATAATTCATAAATTCAGGCTAGGAATTCTGCCACTACGTCCATTTAGGGCTAAATGACCAAACAAACTAGTAAATATTCCGTAAAATATCGGCCAAAGTCTCGAAGAAAAATGTATTTTCAGTACCTCCTACAACTCATTTCTTTCTTTTTATCCATTTTTCGTGGGATTACAAGGGGATTGGGAGCTGTGATACCGTGGATAACTCGCTTTATCCATTGGATAAACTGAATAGCATCAGAAAAACATAGAATATGAATAACCAATCCTTTTCATTGACAATAGAAAATTGAGAGGGGATCAGAAAAACACAAAAAAATAAAAACGAATTATTTTTAACTAATTGACACTGGTAAATAATATTTAAATTGGAACATAGGTGATTGAGAGGGAAAAGACATGGTGGGACCATAGAAGATTAAGTTGATTTATGCAAATAATCTTCTTTCTTTTCACCATTGGCTTATTACTTCTGTAACATATAACATTTATAACTCATAAAAATTCGAATGGACAATAAAAGAAATGGTACTCCAAGAGTATTCATTCCCTTCATGTCGTTCAACAGATAAATATTCCTTCTATAAATATCTGACTAAAATTACACTAACTATGTATGTATGTGACTTGAGTATCCCCTCCCCCCCTCATTCATTTATGTGACTGGAGTGTTACCTCCATTATCATTCTTGTATGTGACTGGAGAATCCCCTCCACTCTCATTCTTGTATGTGACTAGAGTGTTACCTCCCATCTCATTCTTGTATGTGACTGGAATGTCCCCTTCCACCTCATTCTTTGTATGCGATTCACTCAAGTAGTGTAATATTGAAGGATCAGATCGGCGTGAGACATCGCATAACTTTAGCAATATTCGGAATTTGGGATATTTTCAGTGAATTAGAAAACTATTGGGATATTTTTACTTATATTTTCATTATCATCTTTTTGTAAACTATAAAATGTGAATTGAAATTTTAATTCAAATATTCAAAATTATTTACTATTCAAATGATTTTTAACTGCTTAAATATATTTCTAACTTCTGTTGAAGGACTGCTGGGTTTCCCTGTACCTTAATCAATGTTTATCACTAGTATTTTATGACGTCAATATTTCTCTTTAGATCGAACACACCCATAAATTTTTGTAAAGAAGTATCGGGGAATGTTTTACGAGAAAATTCTGACTAAGTAAAATGGTAGTGAAGAAGGAGGCGTTATTTTGCTATAATTTAACATTGCGACTAAAATCACTGTAAAGAAATATAACCTTTATAACGAAAATGTTGATTTTGAGCCACCTCTCAAAATCTGTTTTCGAGCATGCAGAAGTGAATTTTGAGCCACTAATCAGAATGCAACATTTATGATCATTAACAAACTAAGATTATCACATGTATCTGATAAATAATGATTATTTTCATTAAAACTTTTTTATTTCTGAAATAATCGAGGTGGCTCAAAATGAATTTTTTGCATTATGAGCCACCTAAATTTTTTTTGAGGTATATTCACAAATAGAATCCAATTTCCATAAATAGTTAACAAATGCAATAAAAAAAACTTATAAATTTTAATATTAGTTGCATACGAAGCTCTGTTACTGTTTTTTAAAAAGTGGTTCAAAATAAAAAAGTAAGACATTGATTTTCAATTTTGAGCCATCCTTGATATGAAAAAACAAACATAAGAAAAAACTTTTATAAAAATGATTATTTATAAATAAACACGCCTATAAAGGACAAAGGAAACGTTATTAAACAAAAATAAACCAAACCTTTTAGAAACTGATATACAAATAAACTTAATATACTACTGGGTCAGAATTCCTCTGCTAGCGATACATTTCAATACTGAGCCACTTTAATAATATTTTATATTTTCTGCCCTAAAAGTGCTAAACCATATCTTCAGATCCTTGAAGACTATTACTTATGCGTGCAACAAAACCTTATTAGTAGATATTTATCAGTAATAAATTGAAAAACTTAGTAAGTGTCAATCTATAAATAATTCACTATACCTTGTGGTTCAAAATACGAGGATAGGCACAATATTTAAATTCTGAGCCACTAGAATGATATCTTTTAATTTCTGCCCTAAAAGTGCTGAACCATATCTTGAGATCCTTAAATATTACTATTAATGTGCCCAACTATACCTTATTAGTAGATGTTTATCAGTAATGAATTGATAAACTTTGTACGTATCTATCTATGAATAATTCACTACCTTGGGCTCAAAATGCGTAGATAGGCACAATTTTGAAATTCTGGACCACTAGAATGATATCTTTTAATTTCTTCCTGAAGGATGCTAAACCATATCTTTAAACCTAAACCTTGATGCATGCAACTATACTATATTAGTAGATATTTATCAGTAATTGAATGAAACACCTTTCAAGTAAATAATTATAAATAATTCACTATCTTGTGGTTCAAAATGTGTGAATATGCAAATCGTTTCGAATTAAGCCACTTTTTGAAACATTGAAGCATGTTAAAAACATTAAAGCATCGAATGTATGTTTGTAACATTATTACAGATTGGGGACGTTAAAATGACATATGTTCGAAACACCGAAAACACGTTTGAAACATTGATAACATGATTGAATTAATTTTGAAATATTTGAGACAATGATAACATGTTTGAAACACTGCAGAGGAAATATGATTGAACCAATAAAACATATTGGAATGACTGATCAAGTTCAGAACACTGAACATTTTTGAAACATGAATGATTATTTGAAAAGTTAAAACTTGTCTGGAATATTGATAAATTGTTTACAATGTTAGAAGCATGTTGAATTTAATGTTGATTGAATCAAAATGAATGTAAGAAACATTGAAAACATGTTTGGAACACTGTGAACATGTTTGAAACACTAAGCACATGTTTGAAACACTGAGAACATGTTTGAAACTCTGAGAAAATGTTTTAAACACTGAGAACATGTTTTAAACATTATAAACACGTATGGACAATTATGAACATATTTGAAATACAAAAGCATGATCTAAACATGTAAACAATGTTTATAACATTGAAAAAATGTTCGAAACATCTAAATATCTTCGAAACATCTGAATATCTTCGAAACACTAAAATATATGTTTGAAACAACACAACATATTTGAACAATAAAACATGTTTGAAACATTATAACATGCTTGAACGGTAAAACTTGTTTGAAATATTAAAACATGTTTGGGACATTGAAAACTGTTTGAAACATCAAAATATGTTTGTACATAGGAAACCTAATTGTTTGAAACATGAAAAAGAAAGTTTGAAACGTGAAAAAAAGTATGAAACATGAAAACAAAGTTTGAAACACTGAGAAGATGTTTGAAACATTTAGAGAAACACATTTGAAACTATTAATTTTTTTAAATTTCTATTATACGTTCTAACAGATTATCAATTTTTATATTATACGTACGCACGTACGTTTTAATAGGACTTCACCAAATATGTATTATTTAATTTTTGATATTCGCGTTGTACATGGATAACGTTGGTATATCTATAGTGCATTTCAGTAATATCAGTTTAACATGAAATTAAATCATTAAATAAATATGAAGCTTAATTATTTCATAAATATGATGTTTGATCACTCAATCTGAAAATAAATTATTTAATATGAAGTTTAATCAATTTCTATTTTAGTGTTATTCATTGTGGATCATACTATATCTTTATATCGAAATAACGCTCCTTGCTCAGCTTTACAGTTAAAAAGTTGAGTTAGTTATACTTTACTTCGCGTTCTATTGAATTAAACCAGGAACAACCATATCATTTGTATAATCAATGAAGTGTGTTTTAATCCTTTCTAACCGAAGCTGTATTTGTATTCAAAAAAATGGTAAAAGATAATAGGTGTGACCAAAAATGTAATTATGTAATTTTTCAAACGCTAACAAATGGGGTTAACTTTGAAAGTACATGGAAGACATCGCCTATCGATTTGAATAACATTATATCACAATGAATAGATCATCTTTCATAATTTTCAAGAGCTTTCATAATATGATTCAAGATGTAAAAGAATAGATCAATTAGAGGTTTCAAATTGTTTGAATCAATACTTTTGAGTCAAAGAATAATACATACAGGCATATTAGAGTATTTCAAACTTTTGAGATGTTAATCCAATAATTCTTATTTCATCATTATGTTCGAATCGGAACAAATTCTTCAAATCCGTTTTCAGATTTGTATTCATTAGATAAAATTACATCACATTCCATGAATCTGCCTATTTAAATAGGCCTATCTAAATTTTGAAAAACTTCATAAGCTCATAAATCTTTAGAGAGGAAAAATTTTCGAATTCTGATTTCAGATTTAGATTCTCCAAGCAAAACTACATGAAAATCAATTCATAAGAATTTCGAACAATTCGATTTGAAGAATATGTTCGTTTCCGTTGATATCAATTTATCTTCTAAATTTTGAAATTGACATTCAACCTACTTTCTATCAGCAAATGTGGATTCATTAGAAATCAATTATTAATGGTAAATAATTAGAACATGATTATTCAATTTTCGTGGTAAATAAATAATTAAAATGTGTTTTTAATTAAGCCGTAGTCAAAGAAAAGAGTCCGAACATTTCGAAGCATCTCATATTTTCGCGCGCCAAAGACAATGTTCGGACTCATCTCTTGACTACGGCATAAATTAAAATGCATTTTAATTATTTATTTACTACAAAAGTTGAATAATCATGTTCAAATTATTGATCAT